>CM046039.1:0-62500 GCA_025215565.1 Flaveria ramosissima
GGTTGTGGTTGTGGTCGTTGTTGTGGTTGTGGTTGTCGATGTGGTTGTGGTTGTCGTTGTGGTTGTCGTAGTGGTTGTGCTTGTGCTTGTTTTTGTGGTTGTAGTTGTCGTTGTGGTTGTGGTTATGGTTGTGGTTGTGTTGTCATTGTGTTTGTAATTGTCGTTGTGGTCTTTGTTACGAATATCGTCTTTGTGGTTGTGGTTGTGGTTGTGGTTTTGGTTGTGGTTGTGGTTGTCGTTGTGGTTGTAATTATGGTTGTCGTTATGGTTGTGGTTGTGGTTGTGGTTATGGTTATGGTTGTGGTTGTGGTTGTGGTTGTGGTGGTGGTAGTGGTAATGGTTGTGGTTGTGGTTGTGGTTGTGGTTGTGGTTGTGGTTGTGGTTGTGGTTGTGGTTGTCGTTGTGGTTGTGTTTGTGGTTGTGATTGTTGTTGTCGTTGTGGTCTTCTTTGTGGTCGTCGTTATGGATGTCGTTGTGGTTGTGGTTGTGGTTGTGGTTGTGGTTGTGGTTGTGGTTGTGGTTGTGGTTGTGGTTGTGGTTGTGGTTGTGGTTGTGGTTGTCGTTGTGGTTGTGGTTGTCAATGTGGTTGTGGTTGTGGTTGTGGTTATGATGTGGTTGTCATTGTGGTTGTGGTTGTGGTTGTCGTTGTCGTTTTGTTGATCATTGCGTTGTGGCCTTTGTTGCGGATATCGTCTTTGTGGTTGTGGTTGTTGTTGTGATTGTGGTTGTGGCTGTGGTTGTGGTTATCGGTTCGTTTGTCATTCTCGTTATGGTCTTTGTTGCGGATTTCGTCTTTGTGGTTGTGGTTGTGGTTGTCGTTGTCGTTGTGTTGTGGTTGTGGTTGTGGTTGTGGTTGTGGTTGTCGTTGTGGTTGTCGTTGTGGTTGTGGTTGTAGTTGTGGTTGTGGTTGTCGTTGTCGTTGTCGTTGTGGTTTTGGTTGTCGATGTGGTTGTCATTGTGGTTGTGGTTGTCGTAGTGGTTGTGGTTGTGCTTGTTGTTGTGGTTGTGGTTGTCGTCGTGGTTGTTGTTATGGTTGTGTGGTTGTGGTTGTGGTTGTGGTTGTCATTGTGTTTGTAGTTGTCGATGTGGTGTTTGTTGCGGATATCGTCTTTGTGGTTGTGGTTGTGGTTGTGGTTGTGGTTTTGGTTGTGGTTGCGGTTGTGGTTGTCGTTGTAGTTTTTGTTGCAGATATCGTCTTTGTGGTTGTGGTTATGGTTATGGCTATGGTTGTGGTTGTCGTTATGGTTGTGGTTCTGGTTGTGGTTGTGTTTGTGGTTGAGGTTGTGGTTGTGGTTGTGGTTTTGGTTATGGTTGTTGTTGTGGTTGTCGTTTTGTTTGTCGTTGTCGTTGTGGTCTTTGTTAAGGATATCGTCTTTGTAGTTGTGGTTGTGGTTGTCGTTGTCGTTGTCGTTGTCGTTGTGGTTTTTGTTGCGGATATCGTCTTTTTGGTTGTGGTTGTGGTTGTGGATTTACGAGGAGCACTTGGGTCGTGAGAGGTGGTTAGTAGAATCTTTGGATCTCGTTAGGTTGCATTAGCGTGTTCGTCATCAATGTGACCTTGAAACTATAAGCAAAATGGAAGACATAGTAAGTTATCATCCATCAGTCAGCCGTCATGTGTATATAGAAATAAAATATCATAGAAGAAATGATGTCCATAAATGTACATACATACGTTTGGGTTTGTTCTTCTTCAAGGTCGATTTCCTGACAAAGTGCAGTCTCGTTGTTTCGAAGCTCGGTTGGAATTGGTTTGCCCTCTGTAGTAGAGAACATAACATAGCATCATATCATATGAATGAATAAATGTTTGTTATATCAAACGTAAGTAATGATCAATAAACCTTACTTTGAAGAGCTTGTTTGATTTTGCGTTTCTTCTCATAGAGCAGGCGTTCTTTGTGTTCCAGGCTCTTCCGGTACAGATGCTCTCTTCTCAATCTTACGTTCCGTCGCAACATGCTTGCTTTCGATGCGCCGGAAGAAGATGACGGACGGATGGTACAGGGGCGTTACTAACTTTTTAGGGCTTTTTTAGGACTACCGACTATGTATACACGACAATATATGTAATTACCTCTTTTTCAAATACACAAAATTTTTAATGATTATAAATTCTAATCTAACATCTATAAAACTAGATTATTATTTAGTATAAAATTTTGTTACTATTACCTTGTACTTTATGTTAATTAAAAAAATTGCAACTAGTAATCAAACTTATGTGTCTTCATTTGTCCCACTTAATTCTAAAAATTTAAACATTTGTCTAAAAAAAGTAACATCTAATGAAAAGTTCCTTGACTTTAAAATGACAAACAAACTTTTAGTGATGTTGGGATGAAGCTACCAACGCTCAGTTCTGAATGACTCCTTTGAACCAGTTCTAAGTGTCGAATACAAGTTTTTCTATTGAATACTTCATCTGTCAGATCATATGCTGAACAAACATGGTTGAGCATATACACTATTGTAGACAAGATGTCAATATTGAACAGTAATGATGTTATTATAACATTGCAACTATTGAACATATGTTATGCTCATTTTCTGTTTGTATTGTATAATTTATTGTAACCAATAGAATTACATATTTTTGGAATGTCATAATGTGTAAATCAATGGCCATAGCAAGCCATTAATCGTAAACTTAGAATTGACGCTCAAGATTATTCTAGCGTCTAGATTTCATGGTATAAATTACTCACACTTGTATAGTTTAGCCCACTTGTTTTGTTATTATAGCCGAATGAAATATAATCAAGTGAATACTTTAAAAATATTTATAGTATCTTATTTACATTCAAGTATTGCATTTGTGTGTTTAATAGTAGTAGTTAATAGCGATTCCGCATCTACAAACTGTTAATCTACAAAATAATGTATTTCATCATATCCAACAAGTTGTGTCAGAACTTTAACTCTTGATTTGATTGAAACTTCTTTCAACAAATCACTAGTTATCTGTGAATCAACTTTTTTTAAACACTCAAAATGGCAGGTGTGGCTATATCAACTAAGCATGACTTGAAAAATGATACCCAAACCATACCTCTCATGTGTCACTCCTACAGACTATGATGATAACTAGAAGATTTCTTGAGAAACCAAGATTAAAAACTTTGGTTATACATTCTGAATGGTCTATATTTACGTATGGTCTAATTTGCTGGTGAAAAAGGTGAAATGATGCCAAAAGACCCCACGAAGTATTTTGATTGATATCTGAAGAAGATAGAGGTTAATTCTAAGGCTCTATGATTGATAAATGATCATTCCTAACAACATTACTCATTGCTTCTAGAAGTTTATTACAACTAAAAAACTATGGGAAGCTTTGAAAGCAAGACATGAAGAAATTAAGGAGATTAAGAAAAACAACAGGGATGCCTTTAAACAGAAATTTGAAAACTTTGGTTTCGTTAGAGTAGAAATAATGACAATAACATACATCAGATATGTTGAGCTTCGGGACTCTGTTAGTGAAGTTATTGTGAAGATAGAGAATAGTGACATTTTGTACACATGGTCTCACAAAAATACAAGCTTCTATTTTTTATATAAAAAAATATGAGTTATTTATCTTAATACATCAAAGGCGTAGATTTGGTTTATTATTAAAAAACCATGGGAAACTTTGAAAGCACGGCATGAAGAAATTAACGAGATTAAGAAAAACAACAGGGATGTCTTGAAACAGAAATTTGAAAATTTTGGTTTCGTTAGAGTAGAGGTCCTATTTTACTCATAGGTTAAACAACTTGTACTATGATCTTAAACAAATACTATAGTATTTGTTTTGAATGCAAAGAATAATCATTGTGTCGTTATCATATTACAATACCCAGCTATCAAACATATATAAAACTAGTTTATATAATATATTAATATCTTATGGTTGGGAAGTAGTTTAATATTAGTTCAAAGGTTTTATTTTATCTTTTTCTTTTCAAATGAAATTAAAGTTTCATCACTATGCGCATCACTAGTGTGCATCAACAACTAAACCTTATTTAATTAATTTTCTGTGTTCTTATCGATCCTACAAAATCTTTAGTTTGCATGTATCTTAATACTTTGAAATATGATTGATCAAATGTTGTAATTTATTACATATGGATTAAATATATGCATGGTATATTATATATGTATTATTGGTTGTAGGGGTGATTGCATAACTTGTTCTACTTAATTAACTGCAATACACGTAAAGTCTTGTTGTTGGGTTTGGATACACTCCATTTGCATGTTGTCTTTTCAATTCTCCTTGGTAACTATTTGTTCTTATTTACTTGCACTATCTATAAGGAAAGATGTTTCGATAATGTTGCTAGTTAATTAATTAAGTTACTAATTTCTATATTAAAAGTCTAATATGTGCAAATTAAAACACTTGGGTATGGAAATTAATGATCATGCATTATTATTTTGAATTCATACATACTACCATTTCTTGTTTCTCTCACATGTCGTCCATATATTACAATTTTCTTCAACCAATCACCCTCATGCACTTCCCCTTCTCCTTTTACAAATTTATCCCGTATTTTACAACGCAATTCCAGAAGAAAAACGAATTCAAGATCGAGCTATCATCATCATTACCATGTTGTCTATCAAAGCTCCAAAACAAGAAACACATCCACATCCACATCCACCCTTGGCTTCCGCCACTACTTGCATTCATAGTAATAACATTAATCATAACCATAACAATAATGATGTTGCTGATGGTTCTAGTACACATCATGTTGTCTTCAGATCTAAGTTTCCTGACTTGCCCTACATCCCAAACGACATACCTCTTCACTCCTACTGCTTTGAGAATCTTTCTCGATTCTCAGACCGACCATGTCTTATTGTGGGTTCTAGCGGTAACACTTACTCTTTTTCCCAGACACACCTTCTCTCTCGAAGAATTGCTGTTGGATTATTGACACTTGGTATTTCTAAGGGTGATGTCATCATGCTCCTCCTACAAAATTGTGCTGAATTTGCTCTAACATTCATTGCATCATCCATGATTGGCGCCATCACCACCGCTGCTAATCCCTTGTACACTGCAGGTGAAATCTTCAAGCAATTCAATTCTTCAAAGTCGAAACTAATAATTACCCATGCCCAGTACGTTAAGAAGCTTCATAACATGGGCAAGGATATCCCGGTTATCACTGTTGATGACCCACCAGAGAAGTGCATACATTTTTCTGTGCTTTGTAAGGAAAAACATATTGATATTCCCTCTGTTACAATTGATCCGGATGATGCGGTGGCATTACCATTTTCTTCGGGAACGACAGGATTGCCAAAAGGTGTGATTCTGACACATAAGAGCTTGATTACTAGCGTGGCACAACAAGTAGATGGGGAAAACCCAAACCTATATCTAAAACAAGATGATGTTGTTTTATGTGTGCTCCCGTTATTCCATATATATTCACTTAACTCGGTGTTACTATGTTCGCTGAGAGCTGGAGCGGCAGTGGTGTTGATGCCTAAGTTTGAGATACGATCTTTACTCGAGCATATACAAAAGTACAGGGTGACAGTGGTGGCTGTGGTACCGCCATTGGTATTGGCTTTGGCCAAGAATCCAATGGTAGGGAGCTACGACTTAAGCTCGATAAGGATGGTGCTATCAGGGGCGGCACCGCTTGGGAAAGAGTTGGAAGATAGTCTTAGAAGCAGAGTCCCCCAAGCAATATTTGGTCAGGTAAGTGGCCTCAAATACTTTATTATATACGATAATTATTAACTTTTATTTTCAGTTGATCGATATGATTGTCCTAACTTGGTTGCGAAGTAGTTTCAGATTAGTTCAACGGTTTCTTTTCTTATTTTTCTTTTCATATCGACATTACTATATCATAAATTATATATATATATATATATATATATATATATATATATATATATATATATATATATATATATATATATATATATATATATATATATATTTGTTGGATTGATTGCAAAACTTGTTCTGATTTCCTAGGTACAACACATAAAGTCTTATTGAGATTCTTGGATGCACTCAATTAGCATGATGTCTATTAATTCTACTCACTAGCTATTTCTTCTTATTTACATGCATGATCTATCAGGAAATGTTTCTTTAATGCTGCTAGCTTAACTGATTAAGTTACCAAGTTCTTAATTAAAAGTCTAGTATATGAAAAATAAAACACTCACATATAAAAATTAATGATACATATAATTATTTTGAATACATACATATTACCATCTCTTGTTTCTCTCATGTGTCATCCATATATTATGTTTTTCTTCAATCCATCACCCTTTTGCACTTCCCCTTCTACTTTCACAAATCTATCTCATATTTAATTTACAATACAATTAAGAAGAAAACAAATTCAAGATCGAGCTATCGTCATCATGTTTTGTTATCAAAGCTCCAAAACCATAAACGCATCCAGCTCCGCCCTCGGCTTCCCCCTCTAACCATAAATCCATTAACAACCAATTAACCATTTTTTATGTCAACCAGTTTCAACTGCCCATCATACCTCCTCTATGTTCTTGACCAGCCCTACTTGTATAGTATTGGTGGTATCTTCAAGTAATTTAATTCTTTAAAGTTTAAGATGATAAACACCCAGGTTCGTATGTTTAAAAGCTTCATAACATGATGGCTTTGCATGGAAGACAATACTGACATACCTACTATTACAATTAATCCGGATGCAGTGTCGTTACTATTTTTGTTGGGAATAACAGGCTAGAACATGTAAGTTTAATGCATAAGAGCTTGATTACCACAGTGGAAAAGTAAGTAGACCGGGAAACCCAAACCTAAATCTAAACAAGACGACATGGTTTTATGCATGCTCCTGATGTTCCGTATATATTTTCGGTGTTTTTATTTTGTTGAGAGCCATATCCTGGATCAGGGTTGATGCGTACCTCACAAACACTTTATGAAAAATACAAAGAACTTGCTTCTTCAACACTCAAAACAACCATACTACTATTACTAAAACAAAGAGACTACGAACTCTTATACAAAGCCACGTCTAGAATCAACTAATAAACATGACTACCAATATCATTCAACCTACTCCACTACTACATGGCCCTACCAAGCATAACAGCCTTCATTGAATAAGTCAAAGAACAAAACATGCATGCAACAAAAATGAAAAGGAGGTAAACAAAAAAACCTGGCTCACGACTATGAGAATTAGTCTAACATCTCTACATAATTCAAATAGTCGTGACTTCCAACTGACCACAAACAAGATAATAGTGCATTCATCTTTATCAAATACTAATTTATATCCATTTTTCATCAACTGACCCACACTTAGTAATTTATAGTCCAATTCGGGAGCGAATTAAACACTTTCCATCCTCAACGCTTAACTCCACTTTTACCCTTTCCTTCCACAAGGATATTGTTTCCATTTCCCATCTTGATTTAAGCATTATCAAAGCATCAATGTTCTCAAACCGCTCCTTTCTTCTATCATGTGGTTTAAACATACAGTGTCAAGGTCCCCAACAATTTTCTCTTGATTATTTTCACAACCGATGGCCATGAATAGTCAATATTCATCTTCATCTTCGTTGGTTTATACGATACTACTTGTGCTTGTGGTTTGTTCCAACAGTTTGCATGAACATGACCAAGCTTGTTAAAATTGTAAAATTATACCATACTTCATCCTTCTCCAAAGCCTCGTCCACACCCTTGTACTCGACCACAAAATCCACTTCTATCAAATGTTACACCACGACCATTTCTTTTAGTTTTCTTCTCTTATCATTGCTTGGAGTGCCTATTCTTCACTAGCAGTCTCCATTCCTCGGTTAATTTTCCTTCGTGCGTGTGTAACGAGCCTATTAATTGATCAAATGTCATTATTGCTAGATTCTTCAATTCTTCTATTGCTATAACCACATGGACCCAATATGGTGGAAGACTTCGAAGGACCTTTCCAAAACAGTTTGATCAATTACTTCTTCCCCATAACTTCTCTTTAATTCACATTCTTCATGACCCTTGACAGATAGTGTGTGACCGCTTCACCATTTTTCATTTGGAGATATTTGAACTCCCTTCGTAGGCCGTATAATTTAACCATTCGAACCTTCAATTCACCTTGGTACTCTATTTGAAGGATAGCCCAGGCTTTTTGAGAGGTTGTTGCGACTACAATAAATGAGAACACCGCATCATGTAATGCTTGTTGAATTGAGACAATGCACATGCATCCTTTCTTGAGCTCTCCATATGATCATCCTCGTCCTCGTCGAATCCATTAGCCACAAAGTCCCATAGATCTTGAGATCTAAGGATAGTCTTCATCGGAATACTCTAGAATTCATAACCGACGGAGGAGGAAAAGGCTGAGTCACGTGTTGTTTGCTATCTAATGGTTACTATCATTGAACCTTCTTGCTCTTCAAAATGACTCTAATACCAGATGTTGAATCAGAGTCAAAGTGTACCTCGCAAATGCTCTATGAAAAGTATAGAGAACTTGTTTCTCCAATACTCAAAAGAACCGTACCACTATTACTATAAAATCCTGATACAAATCCAAATCTAGAAACAAATAACAAACATGACAAACCGCTACCATCCAACCCTACTCCACCACTACATGACGCTATAAGAGGTAAATGAAAAAGAGGTAAACAAAAAAACCAACTCACAGCTATAAGAATTAGTTCAACAGAGCCGAGGTGGTGCTGATGCCTAACTTTTGGATCGGATAGAAATATCCTTATTCGGATCAGATCGGATTGCGGATAGCGTCCTGAAATATTCAAATCCGAATTCGATCCGAATAATCCGTTATCCTATCCGGTAAACACCTCTATGATCCACTCCATTTGCATGATGTCTCATATACATATATATACATATATATATATTATAGAGAGAGGAGAGAGAGATAGAGAGATGGAGAGAGCAGAGAGATGAGAGAGAGAGAGAGAGAGAGAGAGAGAGAGAGAGAGATAGAGATAGAGAGAGAGAGAGATAGAGAGAGAGAGAGAGAGAGAGAGAGAGAGAGAGAGAGATAGATAGAAGATCTATAGAGAGAGACAGAGATATAAGATACATCTTAGATCTAGAGAGAGAGAAGAGAAGAGAGAGAGATCTAGAGAGAGAGAGAAGAGAGAGAGAGAGAGAGAGAGAGGAGAGAGAGAAGGAGATAGAGAGAGAGAGAGAGAGAGAGAGAGAGAGCAGATGGACTCTATCTCTCTTCTCTGTCTCTCTCTCTCTCTGAGATCTCTCTCTCTCTCTCTCTCTCTCTCTCTCTCTCTCCCTCTCTCTCTCTCTCTCTCTCTCTCTATCCCTCTCTCTCTCTCTCTCTCTCTCTCTCCCCCTCTGCTCTCTCTCTTCTCTCCTTCTCTCCTCTAGAGATCTATAGATATAGATATAGATATATAATATATATCTCTATTCTATCTTCTATCTGTCTCTCTTATATTATATATCTATCTATATATATATATCTATATATATATCTATCATATATATATCTCTATATATCTATATATATATATATATATATATATATCTATATATATATATATATATATATATCTATATATCTATATATATATATATATATATATATGTCTGTGTGTGTGTGTATAATTTACTCGTAACCTTTTTTTATTAATCTACTTGCTTGACAAGAAATTTTTTTTCCTAGAGATATTTAATTCAATGCTAACTAGCTAGATTAAGTGATTAAGTTACTTTATTAAATTTCTAGTTAGTAGATTAGTGGTGCATGTATAATATATATGCAAAACATATGTACAGGGATATGGGATGACAGAAGCAGGGCCTGTGTTGTCAATAAGTGCAGCTTTTGCTAAACACCCTTTGGCTACCAAGTCAGGATCTTGTGGAAGTGTTGTTAGGAATGCAGAGCTAAAGGTTATTGACCCCGACACCCATTACTCTCTCGGATATAATCAACCTGGTGAGATATGTATTCGTGGTCCGCAGATTATGAAAGGTCAACACTTCCTTCTACCATACCTAGCTACAAATATCACATATATAATAACGTTATGTTAATTAATTAATTACTATGTATACATATGTATAAATAGGTTACTTGAATGATGCCATGTCGACAGCTGTAACTATAGATGAACTAGGTTGGCTTCACACCGGTGATATTGGTTATGTAGACCATGACAATGAGGTTTTCATTGTGGACCGAGTTAAGGAGCTCATCAAGTTCAAAGGCTTCCAAGTATGCATAATTATTCATTCCTGTCGTAGGCGCACATAACTTACTTTAGATTAACCGACTATATACATGCCATGATGATTAGGTGCCACCGGCGGAGCTAGAGGCCCTTCTGGTGAGCCATCCTTATATTGCTGATGCTGCTGTCGTCCCGTAAGTATTATAATTTATCTGATTAATAAAATCATGCATATATATAGCTAGGTAGTTATTAATCTTATAGAAAACAGGCAAAAAGATGTTGCTGCTGGGGAGGTTCCAGTTGCCTTTGTAGTATTGTTGCCGGGGATTGAGCTCACTGAAGAAACTATCAAAGATTACATTGCAAAGCAGGTCAATCATATCTCTAGCATAATTAATAAATTAAAGCATGTACATATATACATACAAATTAATGTTATGCATTGTTGCAGGTGGTGTTTTACAAGAAGCTACACAAGGTGTACTTTGTGACCTCCATCCCTAAATCTCCATCGGGGAAGATCCTAAGAAAAGACCTTAGAGCGCAACTCCCATCTACCTGATCATTTATCACACTGTCTTCAATTGTTTGTGGTTTTCTTAAGTCACATATATTTTCCATTCTAGTAATTAGTTAATGTATTAATTTAAGTAATAATTATACATATAGCTAGTTATCTCATTTATGTACACAATTTATCTTTTCATCTCCATCTTCTTGTCCTAATACTTATATTATTCAACTCATTAACCTATTTTGTTTTTGTAACCTTTTTAAAGGATTCACAAAATACATTTTAAATTATAAAAGTTTAAAACATGATATACGAGTAATGGTAATTTAAAATTAAGTTGTCAAATTTCAAAGTCAAAGTTAGACATTTCAGAGAATAAAAAATGATCTACATGAGCAAATGCTTCTAAGGAAAACCAAATGAGCAAATACTTCAAAGAGAAAAATTTAAACCAAATTTTAACGGTAAACAAGTCCAACATACATAAACATTATATTACACTCAGTTCTGTATAGCTCGGTAGCATAAGACTACAACAATGAAACCAAATTTGAGTGCACATTAAAATCTATAACTAATTATTAGATAAGATTTAAAAGTAATAGCACACCTCTCTCTACGATAACAGAACAAACTTGGTTCTTCATTCTCACATGTATATCTACTAATTATGACGATGCTATAAATATAATAAAGGAATTATATACCTTTGTTTTTACAATCGTAAAATATGTGAGAGCGTCTTTGGCTCATTGTAAAGTAGTGTGTTATATAAAAGTACTAGGTTTTTTTATCAGATTTGTAATTGTTCAAGCTCAAAGGAACAGTTGGAGAACCTCAAATGCATGGTATTTTGAGTCCAAAAAGTTCTACTAAGGAACGATCGCACAACATGAGACACAAATACATCAACGGTATCATTTCAATTCGGATATGTACAAAATCACACAAACATTTTTTGTTCATATATCATTCTTAATAATTTGGAGCCACTATTCATGCATTTGGCAATGAGTTCAAAAAAAGCGCAATAAAAAAACGAATTTTTTCATATCATAGCCTCAGAGATAAAGTAGAGAGAAATAGGAGTAAGCCTTTGGATTTCTATTCTTATTGCTTAGTTCCGGTCTATTTCTATCTACCAAAATACACACTCTTTTAAAAGGAAAAAGTTTCAGTCCATAGAACTAGATTTGAAAAATTCACGTACATAAAGGGTTGAGTCAACTATCAACTTAAAGAACAAGCATACAAATAAGAGAAACGTGAGATTAACTGATACTCTTTGAAAATCAACTTTAGATTTGGAATTATAGAATTTCACTTATCTACCGGAACTAGTTATTAAAAAGAAATGTTGTCCTTGTTCCGAGCATCTAAAATAGAGTAATATATGCTAGCAAGATGAATGCATATGAATATTCAATTACATTTAGAGATAAGCTAAGAATTTTATACTTTTCACATACAGTATTGTTAAAAACTTTGTAGAAAAGTTGTGTAGATTTAGTATCTAAGATAAGTCTATTAAGTTTTCACTTTTTTGTATTTAGTTTTTACTTTACTTAAATAGAAGTAAGCTCGTGTACTGTAAATGAACATATTATTAGTATCACTTAACTTTTTTATTGTTTATTAATCCACTTATTTTCCCCTTCTGTTTTCTTGTTTTATTATATTATTGAAGGATATGTATATCGGTAAATAATATACATATATATATATATATATATATATAGCGTCCTGAAATATTCAAATCCGAATTCGATCCGAATAATCCGTTACCCGATCCGGTAAACACCCCTATGACCCACTCCATTTGCGTGATGTCTCATATATATATATATATATATATATATATATATATATATATATATATATATATATATATATATATATATATATATATATATGTGTGTGTGTGTGTGTGTGTGTGTGCGTGTGTATATATATAATTTACTTGTAATTTTTTTTATTAATCTACTTGCTTGACAAGAAATTTTTTTTCCTAGAGATATTCAATTAAATCCTAACTAGCTAGATTAAGTGATTAAGTTACTTTATAAAATTTCTAGTTAGTAGATTAGTGGTGCATGCATAATATATATGCAAAACATATGTACAGGGATATGGGATGATAGAAGCAGGGCCTGTGTTGTCAATAAGTGCAGTTTTTGCTAAACATCCTTTGGCTACCAAGTCAGGATCTTGAGGAAGTGTTGTTAGAAATGCTAAGCTAAAGGTTATTGACCCCTACACCCATTACTCTCTCGGATATAATCAACCTGGTGAGATATGTATTCGTGGTCCGCAGATTATGAAAGGTCAACACTTCCTTCTACCATACCTAGCTACAAATATCACATATATATAATAACATTATGTTAATTAATTAATTACAATGTATACATATATATAAATAGGTTGGCTTGACAATGAGGTGTAACTATAGATGAACTAGGTTGGCTTCACACCGATGATATTGGTTATGTAGACCATGACAATGAGGTTTTCATTGTGGACCGAGTCAAGGAGCTCATCAAGTTCAAAAGCTTCCAAGTATGCATAATTATTCATTCCTGTCGTAGGCGCACATAACTTACTTTAGATTAACCGACTATATACATGCCATGATGATTAGGTGCCACCGGCTGAGCTAGAGGCCCTTCTGGTGAGCCATCCTTATATTGCTGATGTTGTTGTCGTCCCGTAAGTATTATAATTTATCTGATTAATAAAATCATGCATATATATAGGTAGGTAGTTATTAATCTTATAGAAAACATGCAAAAAGATGTTGCTGCTGGGGAGGTTCTAGTTGCCTTTGTATTATTGTTGTCAGGGATAGAGCTCACTCAAGAAACTATCAAAGATTACATTGCATATCAGGTCATTAATCATATCTCTAGCATAATTAATAAATTAAAGCATGTACATATATACATATAAATTAATGTTATGCATTGTTGCAGGTGGTGTTTTACAAGAAGCTACACAAGGTGTACTTTGTGACCTCCATCCCTAAATCTCCATCGGGGAAGATCCTAAGAAAAGACCTTAGAGAGCAACTCCCATCCACCTAATCATTCATCGCACCGTCTTCAATTGTTTGTGGTTTTCTAAAGTCGTATATATTTTCCATTCTAGTAATTAGTTAATGTATTCATTTAAGTAATAATTATACATATAGCTAGTTATCCCATTCATGTACACAATTTATCTTTTCATCTCCATCTTCTTGTCCTAATACTTATATTATTTAACTCATTAACCTACTTCGTTTTCGTAACCTTTTTAAAGGATTTACAAAATACCTTTTAAATTATAAAAGTTTAAAACATGATATACGAGTAATGGCAATTTAAAATTAAGTTGTCAAATTTCAAAGTCAAAGTTAGACATTCCAGAGATTAAAAATGATCTACATGAGCAAATGCTTCTAAGGAAAATCAAATAAGCAAATACTTTAAAGAGAAAAAGTTAAAACCAAATTTTAACGGTAAACAAGTTCAACATACATAAACATTATATTACACTCAGTTCTGTATAGCTCGGTAGCATAAGACTACAGTAATGAAACCAAATTTGAGTGCACATTAAATTCTATAACTAATTATTAGATAAGATTTAAAAGTAATAGCACACCACTCTCTACGATAACAGAGCAAATTTGGTTCTTCATTCTCACATGTATATCTACTAATTATGATGATGCTATAAATATAATATAGGAATTATATACCTTTGTTTTTACAATCGTGAAATACGTGAGAGCGTCTTTGGCTCATTGTAACTATGTGTTATATTGATATTAGAAAAAAAAACTTACATATAATATTATATTTATATAATATTATATTATATTATATATTACAATTACAATCAGTAGGTTAAATTGTTTTTGGTTATGTAATTGAAGACTTCGAGAAGGTAATCTCTTAATTTGTAATTATTATGTATGAACAATGCGGTGTTGTTTCCAAATATAATTTACATGTTCAATTTTTTGACACAAAGAAAGTAGTGATGTTATACTAGGTTTTTTTTTTAAGATTTGTAATTGTTCAAGCTCAAAGGAACAGTAAGGAGAACCTCAAATGCATGGTATTGTGAGTCCAAAAAGTTCCACTAAGGAACGATAGCACTAACATGTGACACAAATACATCAACGGTATCCATTCAATTCGGATATGTACAAAATCACACAAACATTTGTTGTTCATATATCATTCTTAATAATTTGGAGCCACTATTCATGCACATGGTAAGGAGTTCAAAAAAAGCGCAATTAAAAAAAAGAATTTTTTCATATCATAGCCTCATAGATAAAGTAGAGAGAAATAGGAGTAAGCCTTTGGATTTCTATTCTTATTGCTTAGTTCCAGTCTATTTCTATCTACCAAAATACACACTCTTTTAAAAGAAAAAATCTCGGTCCATAGAACTAGATTTGAAAAATTCACGTACATAAAGGGTTGAGTCAACTATCAACTTAAAGAACAAACATACAAATAAGAGAAACGTGAAATTAACTGATACTCTTTGAAAATCAACCTTAGATTTGGAATTATAGAACTTCACTTATCTACCGGAACTAGTTATTAAAAAAATGTTGTCCTTGTTCCGAGCATCTAAAATAGAATAATATATGCTAGCAAGATGAATGCATATGAATATTCAATTACATTTAGAGGTAAGCTAAGAATTTTATACTTTTCACATTATTGTTAAAAGCTTTGTGGGAAAGTTGTGTAGATTTAGTATCTAAGATAAGTCTATTAAGTTTTCACTTTTTTGTATTTAGTTTTTACTTTATTTAAATAGAAGTAAGCTCGTATACTGTAAATGAATATATTTTTAGTATCACTTATCTTTTTTGTCGTTTATTAATCCACTTTATTTTCCCCTTCTGTTTTCTTGTTTTATTATATTATTTAAGGATATCAATATCAGTAAACAATATAATATATGCTGAATAAATGACAATAAAAATATAATACATGCACACAAGTTGTTTTAGACAGACATGGTCATTGACCCATGTGGCCGGGTCCTTCGGTACCATTTAATTGTTTTAGGTTGCCAAATGAATTTCACAAAAGATGAATAATGACAAACAAACAAACATGAACACCAACAACCTACAACTTTACAACAATAAACGTGTACGATTCATGGTTCATCAACATACATAAAGCACAACTAGAGTTTCCGAGGTGTTACCCAACACCAACATCCAATTATAAGCATTTTAACCAGTTATTTTTCAAATTTCTACTCTTTTTACCTACTTCTAAGACTAAGATTTAGCATACTTCATACAATATGATGTTTTAACAAGTAAAACATCAGTTACCTTCGACACCAGATGTCAAGTAAAGCGTCTCACTGTCTTCACCATTGCCTCGACCTTCAGTGGTGGGCATAGAAAGCCCGATATCTTGCTTGCGGTAGAAGTTAGGGAACCCTGCTCTACCTAGGTGCCCAGCACTGCCGCTAAAGGCGGTTGGGCTGTCGCTATGGAGCCTATGTAGCCCGTTGATTCCACCACCATTGCCACCAATAGAGTTCATTTCTAGCTGGCTGTGAATGGCGGCCTGCTGCTGTATTGATGATTACTATTGCCAGCCGTAGAGCATAGATGCACGCACAACCATGAGTGCTTGTGGTGACATTTGTTGAGTTTGTTGATGCTGCTGCATGTAGTGACTGCCTGGCTGCATCATCCCGCCGAGCGCGTACTGCATTTCAATCACATAATTATCAATTTCAGTCTTTCAGACACTTCACTAATAATCTAGCTTTCTAATTACACAACGACTAAGAGGTTTTATATGACGAAAATATACAGTTTAGTCATGGTTTGTTGCATTAATCTTCATCGGGTTAAAGTCGGATCAATGGGTATGAGTCGGAGCCGGTTAATGTAACTGGGTCAATGGGTCACGATTGTAGTTATGTGTAGTTTAATGTTTGAGTCATGTGTTTGTTTTTAGTAGGAAGTGGGGTACTAAACATGGGGTAGGGTACCATGTTCATGTTCATGCATGTAGTAGTATTTATAGGTTTCAATTAAATCAATTAGAATGTGTGTGTTTCAAGTAGTAAACAGTGAGTGTTACACGTGAGTTTTGTAGGCATTAGTGTATACGTGTTTTGTGTGTGTATTTGGGGCCTGATCCAACATGATTTGGCATGTTCTATTCTTAACTAACTTTTGATTCTACCCATTTGATCTTTCACAAATGAAACATGACGTTCCCAGCTCTAATGTTAAAAGTAAAATATTTCAAGTAGTAAACACCCGTGGTTGAGATCCAGCAATTGCAGCAAGATAAATAAGGTTCCTCTGAAGCTTTCCTTGATTTATAACATAATAAGATCACAAGCAATTCAATCAAAAATAGGACTACTAACATAGAAATGACCACTACATATGTACTTTTTATGATAATCTTTAAGACAAATAGATAGACATAAGAACCGAAAGCACTCAATCTGCACATTCAGTCATTTTCCCCAAGTTTTGGCTCCTAACATTCTTTAGAATTAGAGATTTGTTCTCGTCAAGATACTCCACATACGAGTAATCGTTTAGCACAGATCTAGCTAAGTTGACTGAAAAAGAATCCACATTCACTTCATAAAGCTTATTGCAATAAATAATATGTCAAATATAATTATAAAAGTTATAATATTACATTACATAACATGTCCTAACCATTTTATTAAATAACCTTGAAGGTAAAATGTTCACACAACCCTAGTACACCTATCAAAAGAAATAGAGTCATTTAGCCACACAAAGATGGGGCACGGTTTGTTGGATTAATCTTGACTGGTTTAAAGTCGAATCAGCAGGTACGGGTCGATGCCGGTTAACGTAACTAAGTCAATGGGCCAAGATTGTAGTTATGTGCAGTTTAATGTTTGAGTCATGTGTTTGTTTTTAGTAGGAAGTGGGGACCTAAACATGGGGTAGTGGTACCATGTTCACTTTCATGCATGTAGTAGTATTTATAGGTTTCAATTAAATCAATTAGAATGTGTGTGTTTTGTGTGGGTATTTGACATGTAAAATAATAATTGACCTCTAAAATTGACATGTTTTTAGTTATACTTGTGAAAAGTATAGTAATAACATTACCCTTTTTTAATGCTAAATTGTATCTTAAATCCAGGCTAGGTTGTGGTTGTATTCATGAACCTTGAATTCAGCTTTAAAGATGTTGTGTTAATGAACCTAAATAGATGCCTTAAATGGTGTAAGATAGAATTAGACAATTAGGTTTGAGGTTATGTAACACATGGGATGAAAATAAAAAAAGAATTTATTAGAATATTAATAATTTAAAATTTGGATAATATATAAATGATTTAAACGAGCTCGATTGAGTCGAGCTAGGGTTAGTTTAAATTACAATCAAACCAATTTTAAACAAGCCTTGAAGTTTCAAGCTTCACCCCACCTAGGATGTACGTGAGAATTAATTGAAGAACAACTAACATTCATATGAATTTTATTACAAATCCACAAGTCTTTGATGACAAGGTAAAAGTTGAAAAAACATGATCCTTTAAAAAATAATTTTGCTATGTACAAAATAGTTAATTCGTTTGATTAGCCGGCTTGAAATGTGATGTTCTTGATTTGACCACATTATTTTTATTTTTGTTTGTTTTTCTAAATCCTAGTGCCAGCATAACACAATGAGGGTTGTCGTGAGTTTTGAAGCATTAGTGTGTGTTTTGTGTGGGTATTTGGGGCCTGATCCTGTTGGGCACAAAACAGACACTCAAGGGATGCTTTCTTGATTGATTAATGAAAAACAAAGTATACGGAAACTAGTTAAGCATACCGAACAAAATCATGACCCAGTAAACAAGGAAGAAAACTAAATACTACCTAGACCCACGATGTGGACCACACTTCCACTTCTTTCATACCACAAAGTGACACTAAACATATTAAAATTATATATTATATTACCAGCGGTGAGTCTAACCGCTGGTAGGATTGATCTTGACCGTTTAAATTGACTGAAATCAAATCCTGACCTTTTAAATTAGGCAGTTAGAACGGTTACGAGATGGTTTTAGGCGGTTATTGAGCAGTTCCTCCATAATGAAGCAGTTAGCAGCGGTTTTCGTCTCTTGACTGTTTTCTCCCCCATCCCCCACGATCGCTACCCCTGCACTAACAACCGCCCGAGCTCCTCCTATAAATTCTTGCACAAGGTAGGGTTTCAGAGAGCAAGAACCACAAATCATCACATAATTCGTTTTTGTCTCTTGAATCCATGTTCATTATCATCCTGATCATCATTAAGTCACTTGAATTAGGTTACAGAGATTCAAATCAGATCCATCATTTTTCATACTCTTGAAGACGCATCCATTTATACATTTATGTACACGGGTTGAGGTGCGTGGTCGGCCGGTTGGCGATGATGAGAGGAGGAGGCCCTGCAAATTGTGGTGTGAATCTGGTAATTTTAGCAAGAAGTATTTAATTGTTTTTACTGATTTTTTGTTCTATTTTGGCGACATATAGTGTCAATATGATTTCAAGTATAATTTCATCTGATTCGTAACTAAATTCTTAAATTCCTACAGATTGTAGTGTAAATCTATAATTTGAATAGGTGTGGAAGGTAAAGTTATGGAAGACTGATCATTCATATTAAGAGAGCTTATATCATCTTCAAGAGTTACTCCATCATACCAGTTGGCATCGCACAACCATTAATTTATTGATTCAATGTAATACCCAAGAAATTATGTGCTACATTTATGTTTCTGATGTTCATTTTGTGTATGTGTAAGTAATTAATGCATCTTTTGTTAATGTTATTCAATTTAGGTTGGATGCTTCTGATTTTAGTGGAGATGAACCCAATCCATCCATATTCATGGCGTTGACAATGTAATATTCATTGATTAAGTTGTTTTTTTATGGTTGAAATACTTGTCATATTGACTGTGTAGGACAACTTACCTCGTCAAGGATTTAAAGAGCTCCAACTTCTTCTTCACAAGATAGTGAAAGGAACATCAACTTCATATCAAGTTAATCTTTTCTACAATATTCTTCGCTGGTTAGTTATATTAATAAATATATTATGTTTGTGAATATCCTATTCATTGATTAGGAACTTCATCTTATTACTTTTAGCATGGAAAATATCTTAAAAACGGGCTACAAACAGTAAACAAACATTTTGAATATGCAGAATAACTACAAACAGTAACAACTGCAAATAAAGTTTCCAAACTTCTTTAAAACCAAATAGTCGTGTTTAACATAAAGTAAATCTGCTATAAAATCATTGTTGCATGCTTGTCCTAGATACCAATAGAAAAAATAAAACATAATAAAAAAGGGTCCATATCTGTGTAAGATGGTAAAAGAGTGATTGATCCTCCTTCATAGGTTGTGTTTACATTATATAGAGTTATAAGAAACCCTAAAAACTTAAACCGGGCCCGTGGGCTCAACCCTAATAATCAATACTAATCCTAATAATAATATAGTCTAATACTCCCCCGCAGTCAGAGCGGTAGAGAATCGTACTCTCAGACTGGAATAAAAAAATAATAAAGAACGATAAAAAACAGTCTCGATCTCGGTCACAACTTCGGCCAAAATTCCATCATCTTGCAATCTTCAATCCAAAACTTTAAATGCAATCCACGATATTAAATAATAATGTAAGCGGCATGGCAAAGGCGGCGCAGCGGCGGATCGTATTCCAGCAGGCGGTGCGGCAGCGGCAACATGATCACATGATCAATATCCCAATCGAAAAGGTAAAAAAAGAAACAAGATGACACCCGACGACCGTGGTCGTGCGGTGGTGTGTCATACCGAAGGCCGGTGACCGTGGCCTGGCGGCGTTCTTCGGTGGCAACGGACCGTGGTCCGGCAAGAACAAACGAAGGAGAAAAAAACAAGATGGGATATTGCATATGGGTTTTGTGGAGAAGAAAGATTTAAGATAAGTGGCTTGAATCTAAAACCGAGACGGATCTTTATTTAGAACGGAAAATATAAAAGAACTAAAAGCAAATAGAATGGACAGGGCGGCAGCGGCACGCCGCCCTGTCTAGGGTTTGAACGTGGTGGTGACGGCTAGGGTTTGTATTTTTATGGTGGTGCAGCGGAGAAGAAGGTAACCAGAACCCTAAGGCTCTGATACCATGTAAGATGGTAAAAGAGTGATTGATCCTCCTTCATAGGTTGTGTTTACATTATATAGAGTTATAAGAAACCCTAAAAACTTAAACCAGGCCCGTGGGCTCAACCCTAATAATCAATACTAATCCTAATAATAATATAGTCTAATAATCTGTTCCATGTTGGTAGGTTAGTCTTTTGACCAATTGTGAATGCATAGTCTTTTATTTTACTATACTTGCTTAATCTTTCTTCTCTTACTGCCCTAATAAGCTTAATGCTTATTTGAATAGTCATAGGTGGAAACAGGCCTTTGTCTCTAATATAAATTCAAAGCTGAGTGGTCTAAAGTCAAACTCCTGCACAAAACTAATATGCAGGAGTTTATATCTTCAATCAACTATTTGGGGAATACTTCAATGGAACAAGAACTTAATATATTGATCATGCTAATCAGGCGTGTCTCAAAATCTTTACAGATTTGATATTGTCATGCCAAATAAAACATTATATCTTGCGTAGGAGTGCACATGATTTATTGAGAATGTAATTAATCATTATCATTTTGGTTCTATTTACCCCTCTGTCCTAGATTTTAAAATTTGGTTATGCTTGCACTTTTTGATCAAGTAAGAAATTCGTTATGTTGGTCGGTTTGTGACTTGGTGTATTATTATCTATCCATAGCACTCTAGCAGGAGCAAAAAGGAAGTAGAAATAGTCGATTTTATGTTGCCATTGGTAAGTTAATTTAGACTTCATATTGTGAGACTTTTAAGATTTGAGATGGTATTTAGTTGGGTTTATATTTTCAAAAAAAGTTTGGCTAATACTTTTAATTTGGAAGGATAAAATCAAATAATTTCCAGTCACGAATAGGTATTTTGTTGTTATGGTGAAGTATGAAATTGTCATGTAGGAATAACTTAAACTTTCAAAATGGGTCTTTAATCTTTTCAATAAAACTCGAAGGAGATGAAGGAAAAAATCTAGATCTTTTGATTATCATAAAAGAGATATAAATCTTATAATTGTATAGTAAATAGTCAAAATATTATCATAATTCAGTTGTTGTGTTGGTTTTGAGGCCAACTACTAAAAAGAAGTTATATATATGCATATCCTGTATGTGATGAGTATGATTGATATACACATTGGATGTACCAATAGTTCACTTTGTGTGGTCAATTTTGTAATGTAAATTTCAAATACAATCTAATAAGCATCAGCCCTCTGTCTGATTTAATGGGTAAACATGGTGACCAACGTTCACATAAAAGCTGTGAAATTTTTAAATATGCATACTATGCATATGGGTTTAAAGAGTAAAACACAACAGAGAATGCATAATAGGTCACACATACGTAGACATGATCGTGGGCTGGCTCTAGTATGCATTTTGATGCTCTTGGCTAGGCAAGGAATGAGGTAACCATGGGAAGCAATTAACGGAGGAGGTTATGCTTGTAAATCTATATCAAGGTAAAATACATTGACACATAAAGAAAAAGGGAAGGGTAAATATTACATATTTCTTTAAAGGATGTGTATAGCATCCAAATGGGTCAAATAAAGACATAGCTATAACTGCTAAATGGGACAAATCATTGTAAGGAAGCTTGCAACAATGACTTTATTTAAATTAGTTAAATACATGAAGTGCTAGCGGTAATATAACCAACACATATATATTATGGCGGCTACATTCGGTGTTAATCATGATTCTTGGTTATTAAAATGACAACTTTTTTCTTTATAATGTTGATTTATATTGCTATTAGCGTTTGTAAATACTTGGCAATGGATTATCACACTGGAAGATAGTAAAACAACTGAAACATCATATAATCAGCAGAGTAGTCCTCAAGGACATTGAGGAAACTGTTGTTTTGAAGAGGACGACATCAATTTCACATTTGCATCAGAGTAGTCCTCGAATAAGTAGTTGGTACATCTTTTAATTCAGTCCTTTTTTTGAATGTGTGTCTTTTTCATGTGCTTTTAGAACCGTGTACCCTTCACAAAGATTGCCGCAAGCTGTTAGACGCTTACGCTGACTAAGATTATACATTGCAACTAAACATAATGGTTTTTTATTCAAATTGAATTTAACTTTGTACCGTTGTTATGACAATAACTTACCCTCTAACCGAATCAATACATAATGAGGTATTGTTGGTCTGATAATAAGGATGTTGTCTCACCTCTATGCGAACTTATCATTTTTCGTTCTCAGAAGTTTTGGCAACATGTAAAGCAATTATGTCATAATAATGACTTTTACTTTTCAAAATCAATCGCCTCTCTAACACTTTACACATATAGTTTTACACTCAATTTTTGTTTTTTTTTTCATTTTCTTCATTGTGATGGTTGAGTAATATCTACGTTTTCTATCTCCCTATTGTAAAAAATGGCTATAATTTTTGGCACGTGTGACCTTTTAAAGCATTGTTTCTATCATGTCGTTCTTTAATAATTTAGAACTAAGATATGTATTTCCTTTATCACGAAAAATAATATTTTTCTTCAGCATCTAAAGAAAGATGGTTATGTCATTATGCGAGTCAAAAACCCGGCCACCGGACGGGTATAAAACTAGTTAATAAAGGACAAAACAAATCCCATGCAAAAGATTGCATGCAGACATGTACTAACTACAACAAGCATTAAGCATCCCTTTTAATAGTCCACCACTTTAGACGTTGTTGAATTACTTCTAACTCCTCCCCTTAATTCAAAGCATCAAAACTCCAAGCTTTCCACGAAGATAAAAGAACTGTTCATGCCCCAATGCCTTAGTAAGATATCTGCAAGTTATTTCTGAATACTACATGGTTTGAGCCCAACCTCCTTTTCCTTGACCAAGTTTCTGATGTGATGATAGCGTATGTTAATGTGTTTGCTGCGGCTATGATGACCTTGATTCTTTGTCAAGATTATTGTTGGGGTGTTATCACACAAAATACTCGTTGCCCCGCTTTGTTTATGTAGCAGTTCCTCCAACAGCATTCTCAACTATATCACTTGACAGGCAGCAGTAGTCGCAGATATATACTCGCAGTACTCGCAAATATAATACATGCACACAAGTTGTTTTAGACAGACATGGTCATTGACCCATGTGGCCGGGTCCTTCGGTACCATTAAATTGTTTTAGGTTGCCAAATGAATTTCACAAAAGATGAATAATGACAAACAAACAAACATGAACACCAACAACCTACAACTTTACAACAATAAACGTGTACGATTCATGGTTCATCAACATATATAAAGCACAACTAGAGTTTCCGAGGTGTTACCCAACACCAACATCCAATTATAAGCATTTTAACCAGTTATTTTTCAAATTTCTACTCTTCTTACCTACTTCTAAGACTAACATTTAGCATACTTCATACAATATGATGCTTTAACAAGTAAAACATCAGTTACCTTCGACACCAGATGTCAAGTAAAGCGTCTCACTGTCTTCACGTAGTAAACAGTGAGTGTATTTATAGGTTTCAATTAAATCAATTAGAATGTGTGTGTTTCAAGTAGTAAACAGTGAGTGTTACACGTGAGTTTTGTAGGCATTAGTGTATACGTGTTTTGTGTGTGTATTTGGGGCCTGATCCAACATGATTTGGCCTGTTCTATTCTTAACTAACTTTTGATTCTACCCATTTGATCTTCCAAAAATGAAACATGACGTTCCCGGCTCTAATGTTAAAAGTAAAATATTTACATGAGAACAAACAGTAGGCACCCGTGGTTGAGATCCAGCAATTGCAGCAAGATAAATAAGGTTCCTCTGAAGCTTTTCTTGATTTATAACATAATAAGATCACAAGCAATTCAATCAAAAATAGGACTACTAACATAGAAATGACCACTACATATGTACTTTTTACGATAATCTTTAAGACAAATAGATAGACATAAGAACCGAAAGCACTCAATCTGCACATTCAGTCATTTTCCCCAAGTTTTGGCTCCTAACATTCTTTAAAATTAGAGATTTGTTCTCGTCAAGATACTCCACATACGAGTAATCGTTTAGCACAGATCTAGCTAAGTTCACTGAAAAAGAATTCACATTCACTTCATAAAGCTTATTGCAATAAATAACGTGTCAAATATGATCATAAAAGTTATAATATTACATTACATAACATGTCCTAACCATTTTATTAAAATAACCTTGAAGGTAAAATGTTCACACAACCCTAGTACACCTATCAAAAGCAATAGAGTCATTTAGCCACACAAAGATGGGGCTCGGTTTGTTGGATTAATCTTGACCGGTTTAAAGTAGAATCAGTAGGTACGGGTCGATGCCGGTTAACATAACTAAGTCAATGGGTCAAGATTGTAGTTATGTGCAGTTTAATGTTTGAGTCATGTGTTTGTTTTAATAGTAAGTGGGGACCTAAACATGGGGTAGTGGTACCATGTTCACGTTCATGCATGTAGTAGTATTTATAGGTTTCAATTATATCAATTAGAATGTGTGTGTTTTGTGTGGGTATTTAACATGTAAATTAATAATTGACCTCTAAAATTGACATGTATTTTCGTTTTTAGTTATACTTGTGAAAAGTATAGTAACAACATTACCCTTTTTTAATGCTAAATTGTATCTTAAATCCAGGCTAGGTTGTGGTTGTATTTATGAACTTTGAATTTAGCTTTAAAGATGTTGTGTTCATTAACCTAAATAGATGCCTTAAATGGTGTAAGATAGAATTAGATAATTAGGTTTGAGGTTATCTAACACATGGGATGAAAATAAAAAAAGAATTTATTAGAATATTAATAATTTAAAATTTGGATAATATATAAATGATTTAAACGAGCTCGATTGAGTCGAGCTAGGGTTAGTTTAAATTACAATCAAACCAATTTTAAACAAGCCTTGAAGTTTCAAGCTTCACCCCACCTAGGATGTACGTGAGAATTAATTGAAGAACAACTAACATTCATATGAATTTTATTACAAATCCACAAGTCTTTGATGACAAGGTACAAGTTGAAAAAACATGATCCTTTAAAAAATAATTTTGCTATGTACAAAATAGTGAATTCGTTTGATTAGCCGGCTTGAAATGTGGTGTTCGTGATTTGACCACATTATTTTTATTTTTGTTTGTTTTTCTAAATCCTCGTGCCTGCATAACACAATGAGGGTTGTCGTGAGTTTTGAAGCATTAGTGTGTGTTTTGTGTGGGTATTTGGGGCTTGATTCTGTTGGATATCAGGGCACAAAACAGACACTCAAGGGATGCTTTCTCGATTGATTAATGAAAAACAAAGTACACGGAAACTAGTTAAGCATACCGAACAAAATCATGACCCAGTAAACAAGAAAGAAAACTACCTACTACCTAGACCCACGATGTGGACCACACTTCCACTTCTTTCATACCACAAAGTGACACTAAACATATTAAAATTAAGATAGGACAAAACAAATCCCATGCAAAAGATTGCATGCAGACGTGTACTAACTACAACAAGCATTAAGCATCCCTTTTAATAGACCACCACTTTAGACGTTGTTGAATTACTTCTAACTCCTCCCCTTAATTCAAAGCATCAAAACTCCAAGCTTTCCACGAAGATAAAAGAACTGTTCATGCCCCAATGCCTTAGTAAGATATCTGCAAGTTATTCCTTAATACTACATGGTTTGAGCTCAACCTCCTTTTCCTTGACCAAGTTTCTGATGTGCTGATAGCGTATGTTAATGTGTTTGCTGCGGCTATGATGACCTTGATTCTTTGTCAAGAATATTGTTGGGGTGTTATCACACAAAATACTCGCTTCCCCGCTTTGTTTATGTAGCAGTTCCTCCAACAGCATTCTCAACCATATCACTTGACAGGCAGCAGTACTCGCAGATATATACTTAGCTTCCATAGTGGATAATGCCACTACACTTTGTTTTTTCGAGCACCAAGACACAGCAGCAGACCAATCGAGAAAACATTAGCAGAAATGCTTCGACAATCTTCATACGATCTACCCCAGTCACTATCACAATACCCCACGAGCTGAACCATATTCACACTTTCATACCATAGTCCAAACCATAGTGTTCCAGCATTTTAACGAAGAACTCTCTTTGCAGCCCCCATTTGAGTCACAGAGGGTCGATTCATGAACCGAGATATCAACCCCACTGCAAAGCTTATATCTGGGCGGGAATGTGTGAGGTATATCAGACCTCCAACAAGGCTCCTGAATGCAAACTCATCTGCTAGAGCAGCCCCATCATCGCGAATTAACTTCTCTCCTACATTCATTGGTGTTGATACGGTTTTGCACTGTGTCATTCCAAACTTAGCTAGCAAGTTGCTAGCATACTGCTCTTGTTTCACAAACAACCATTCTCTTTTTGATCAACTTCTAGTCCAAGAAAATACTTATGTTCACCCACATCAGTCATGTCAAACTCTTTGATCATATTGTCTTGAAACTCCTCCAGTAGTTTTGCTGATGGACTCGTGTACAAAATGTCATCAACATACACACATATGATAAGAACCGTACCACTAACATTCTTCACATACACTGTAGGTTCACTTTTTGTTCTTGTATATCCGCTGCCCTGTAGATAGGAATCAATGCGACTGTACCATGCTTGAGGGGCCTGCTTGAGTCCGTTCAATGCTTTATGAAGGCGATACACCTTATCTTCCTTCACCACTTTCTCAAAACCCAAAGATTGATTAACAAAAACTTCTTCTTGCAGGGGCCCATTCAAAAAGGCAGATTGAACATCAAACTGATCAACTTTCCACCCATGGTGTGGAGCAAGAGACAAAATAAGGTGAATTGTTTCAAACCGGGCCACGGGACAAAAAGTTTCCTCAAAATCTATGCCATAATCTTGTACTTAACCTTTGGCTACGATTCAGGCCTTGTGTTTTAGAATTTCTCCATTTGGTTTTAGTTTAGTTTTAAACACTCATTTGAGACCCATGGCATGCTTGTCATGCGAAAGATCTGTGAGACTCCATGTATCATACTTCTCAATGGAAGCTAACTCATTCATCATCGCTTGCACCCACTCTTTGTATTGAACAGCCTCATGAAAGTTTTCTGGTTCCACCATGGAGAGAGCTAGTTGACATGATCTTAAGTGATTGTAGCTGCTTGGTATTTCCTGACTATGATCATAAAGATCAGGTAAGGACCAGGGTGCGAAGTGGACCGCTACTTGAACTGCTTGACTCATCTCTTGAACCACTTCCTCCTACACTGTTGCTTGACCCTGAAAAAACAGAAGGAGGAGTGCCAGGACCCGGATTGGAGCATGGGTTTGGTCCACTAGAACCTGAACTCATTTCACCACTACTCGAACTTGAACTTGTCCTGCTGGATATGTTACCAGCACACCCTGAACCTCTATCGTGTTTTTCATCTTCTTCCAAATCAAAGATGACTTTCTGACTCATCACTTTAGTTTCCTCATCATTCCATCTAGCACCTTCTTCAAACTTAACATCTCTACTTGTTACTATCACTTTCTTTACGGGATCATACAATAGATAAGCTTTAAAATTTGTACAATAACCAATAAACATACACTTAGTTGCCTTATCATCCAGTTTCTTCCTTTGAGGGGCAGGTTTGAGTGCATATGTGATTAATCCGAACACTTGGCTAGAATCCAAATCATGCCTCAAATGGAGTCTGATTCTCCACTGCCTTAGTTGGAGACATATTTAGTAAATAGACAGAAGTGGCTACAGCTTCACCCCAAAAATCATCACTTAGTTTCTTCTTCTTTAATATCATCTCATCATTTTGACAACAGTTCAATTTTTACGCTCTGCTACGCCATTTTGCTGAGGTGAGTATGGTGCTGTTACTCGCCTGTTAGTTGACGTGTTATACCATGATCATCAAAGAACTTGTTGAATGAACCAGATAGAAACTCACCTCCCCTGTCATTTTTCAGCTTGATGATCTTCACTCCTGACTCATTCTCCACTTTGGTTTTAAAAACTTTAAATACATCAAAGCTATCAGATTTCTTTTTCAAAAACGTATACCCGATTTATTCTAGTGAAATCATCAGCGAACAATAAGAAATACTTATTACCTCCTAGAGATTGTGTGGGCATGGGTCCACATAGATCTGCATGCACAAGTTGTAATGGTTTTGACGCGCGCCATGCATGGTCGGGAAATGGACTTCGTGCTTGCTTTCCAAGGATACAACTTTCACATGTGGGTATAACACCTACATTGGGTAGCCCTATCACCATCTGCCTCTTACTAAGTAATTTCAATGCATGCTCATTAAGGTGCCCATAACGTTTGTGCCACAATGACTCATCTTCTTGGCCTAGCGCTGCTAAAGCAGTTACCTCCGTTTTTGTTACAACTAGAGGGAACACATTGTTTTCTGTCATCTTCACTTTACACACTTCTTCCGGAGAAGTTTTGTGTTTGACAGTACACATCTCATTATTGAGATACTATAATGTGTAACCATGTCTCATCATTTGCCCAACGCTTAACAAATGTAACATTTCTGAAAAATCCGATATATTTTATTATTCTATTATTTTAAACGATACCTACTTAACTTAGTTTAAGGTATAAACTAATAAATGATCCTATGATATCACGATAATCAAATTAGGATAACCGCATCTCGAACCATTTTATGTGAACCAAAATAAGTTTTAAAGCATTAATATGTATTGCGACTTAATACTTTACGACGTTTCATTGAACAATTAAGCATTAGTGATTTAATTGACGATAGGTATCAAGAATGTCAAACGTATATCACAAATACTGATGCAGTATAAATATCAAATACCAACTAAAATTCAACAACTTATATTTGTCAACGATAAACATATTCCTGAGCATTAAATAAAGATTTACGTCTATTGTATGTATATACTCATATATATATATGAAACCACCACCTTACATTAAGCTACCATAACACACCGCCTACTAACACACACTAGTCGAATTTTAAAATACAAACTAAAGATTTGATACTATTACTGAAACCCTCAAAATGGTTACATAAATATATAGATTCACTTGTATAATTTATAACGAAATTTATTTACTCTAACACAATTCTATTCTACGCTAGCGTAAATGACATAAAATCTAACTAACAAATTAAATAACCATCTATCAACATATGTGAATGATAGAATACTAACATACATATATTATCATCATCATCTTTACTCCAAAATCAACCACTTACTTCAAAATCTCACCAAAATTATTGTTCTTGCCATACCAATCAATATGATGACTTGAAAGAATTAATTACAAAGTTGGAAACTAGATCAAGGGGACCCCTTGTGGCCACCTTCCAGCCGTGAACATCAAAGAACATGCAATCTCATCACCATTCGTCTACCTTACCCCATTCAATTGATTTCAAACTTGTTATATATACCCCACCTTGAGTTACAATCAAATTGCACTACTCCTTCTATTCATTTTAACTTATAATCAGCCATATCCACTTCTCTTTTTCAATTGCTTGGATCACAAAAGGGAGAAACCAAGCTGCCTAAGAGATCGCAACAAGTGTACATCATACGTACCCTCTTTTACCCTCTTTGTTCAAGCTTCGTCTCTTGCAAACATTGAGGTATCCATTCACTTGCACATAATCAATTCTTTAATATGTCTAATATAATGAAATTATAAGTATATATATGTGGTTGAGTCATCTAACATCCAAGAAACTAGTGCATTACTTGTTCATATCAAAAAGATGTTTAAAAATGGTTTGACTTGTAAAGCATGTTCGGACGAAACATGAGTCAATCTTTAAAGGATCATATCTTGGTCAAAACAAAACCAAATTGGACGATTTTTGAGTCTAAGGTTAAGTTCAAAGAGTTATCTTTCCAACCATAATAAATACACAATTTTTTAGTAAGTTTTGGGCTCTCAAAATTCGATTTTGAAACGAAGTGTCAAAACCGATCATTTTGGCAGATTACTTAGGTCGACTTTGGAAGGCCATAACTCCATCAATATTTACCCAATTGACTTGATTCTTTTTTTTAGTGTTAGTTTTATGAGTTACCTTTAAATTCAAAGTGGTCTCACATAAAATGGTTAAGTTTTCGACCCCCAACCAACTGAAATAAATTTGAAACTCCAGAATATAACTGTATTTAGTTTTGAAAGAATATAATTATTATTGAACTACTAAATGAGCTCCATAAAATGTTATATTTAGTTTTTCTCAGTCAGTTAAAATGCATATATATATATATATACATATATATATATATAGATAGATATATATATACATATATATATACATATATATATATACATATATATACATATATATATATATATATATATATATATATATATATATATATATATATATACATATATATATATATATATATATATATATATATACATATACATATATATACATATATATATATATATATATACATATATATATACATATATATACATATATATATATACATATATATATATATATATATATATATATATATATATATATATATGATAAAAATCCGATATTTTAGTTCGTATATTTGATTAATTAAAACTCTAGCACTAAATGACACTTAAAAACGCAGAAATCAATTAAAAAAACTTTAAATAACAAAATGTTCTATAATCACATTTGAATTTATAGTTATGATAAAATATGCTCATTTCAAATATGTAGTTATGTTTATACACTATTTCTTTTAAAGCCATAAATTTGAATAAGTTTACTTTTAAAATCAATAAATAAAAAGTAAAACTTATTTCATGTGACACTTGACTCGTCACTTGATTTAACGACTTATTCATAGGAATGTAAACCTTAGTTGCACACTGCATGTGTATGTAGAAACTTCTTCGGTTTAGTGCAATCTCTCACCTGATCCGTATCAGAACCAACAATAAGTGACTTTTCATAGCCCTTTTTTCTTTTACTAATTTCGGGGGAGAAACATGTTACTTAACGAATTTATATGAATCATTACTATTATATCTTATGTGTATACATATTTTGGTGATGAATGTTTATTTATTGGGTTGGACTTACAAAGACCTCGCTATCTTACACAACTACTTAACTCCGAGTTTGAACCGCAGGTTTAATATAGTAGTACTATCGGGACTGACAACAATATTGAATGTTTATTACCACGCAGACTATAACTTGACTTTTATTTTCATGCTTAGAATAAGTATCAAACGAGGTATGCAGTCAAAGGCTTAGTTGTGAACTGATAAATATATTTCGTCACACATGTGTTGTGGTGACTTTACATGATGAGTTTTTATTCATACTTGACTACTTACTTTACAACTACTTATCGAGTCTCCAAATCTACGAGCTCACCAACATTATTGTTGACCTATTTTTGACATGTTTTACAGGAAACAACCAAGGTTAGCGTTTTGGACTTCACTTAAGTATGGCACGACTAGGGCACAACAGAAAATTATTTTGTATAAGCATAGGATGCTAGGCTCATAAAATTGAATCTTTAAAAACATGTACCCTAATACTTTGTTGCCTAAGTTTATTTTGAATGCATGAATGAAATTTAAGTTTCCTTAAGTACCACATGTTCAAAATATCCGATTACGTCACCTCTTTGCGATTCCGCCGCCGACGAGGGGTGTGACAGATTGGTATCAGAGCCATGGTTATAGAGAACTAGGGTGCCTTAGATAGACACCTAGACTATAACCTTAAGCTCATAACAACTACACCACTACAACACTTAGAATATTAACAATCACATCCAATCACACATGACGTATTCATTATCTTATTAAAGTCATTATAATTTTTGGTCAACACCTCTGGAGACACAATCAACCAACATTTTATTATCCCACTAAAATCAAATTATCATTTATCTTGAACAATCGTGTGGAGTGTTCTACTAAATATCACCAAGAATACGTGCCTTAGCTAGAGTGACCATCACACAACCCGTTAAACGTAAAAAAAAGTCAAGTGGCCACATAGATTCCTCACTAGTAAGTTTTGAAATATCCAGAAACTCAATCCTCATTGAGTATATAATTACCTCTAACTTGTATTACAATTGAGAAAAATAATACTTGAAAGAGTATCTCAACAACAATCTATCTCCATCAAGTTTGACCTCGTCTTGAGATGCAACTAAAGTACATCCATATATATACTAAATGTGCACTAACTAAGATAGACACAAAGACTACTTGTTAAGTTTCCAACTACCACTATTAACAATAATTAAATTTGCCATAAGTAGTGCCCTTAGTCATAGACAACACACTACTCATAATAGATTCCTTTGTTTTTCCTCAAAATAAGAACTAAGAGGACCATGCAATGTAATTTATCATTACGGGTGCACGCGTAATAGTAAATTACCGTGCATAAGAATCCTGGTGAACCTTATTGAGTGTTTTAATGTATGAAACTATAATATGAGCATAGTGGATGCACCTCTTGTACTCCCGTTACGTAAATGCTCTTGTTATTTCATTAATGATGACGTTAATAAGTCGGGTATGATGAGTACATTATGGTGAATTGTATATATAGGTACCACGTTACATCCACACGACATAACTAGGCTTCGGCTAGTTGCTTAAACCAAACATACTCACTTCTTTCATATTTGGGATTTCATACTACGTTAAACTAATAGATACCTGAACTGCAGCAACATCTTAAACCGATTAATACTTTTCATCTAAGTGGTGCTTTAAGCCATTTTAGACTATTCAAAACATTTTATCTAATAAATGCCTTAAAGCATTGGTTAATTTAAATCACTCAATACACATCAATTGACCAAAACCTTAGACTATTTGACACTTTGAACCGTTTGATACTATTCCAATGATTTAAAACTTTTTGGTATCTTAAACTCTTCAATATTTTTAAACTACTCAATACTTTAAAATAGTTTACATTTTAAAGCATACAAGTACTTTTCAACTAATTTATAATATAAATCACTTAGATATTTACATAATTTGACATTCAAAATCCTTCCCTTGATGTTCTTAAACTATTTAACACTTTAAAATATTTTACGCTCTAAAATGTTTAATGTTTTTCAACTATTTTAAACTATTTAATCCTTCAAACCTTTAATGATCTTTAACTATTTTAAACCATTCGACGCTTTAAACCATTTGATTTTTTCCAACTATTTTAACTACTAGATGCTTTTAACTATTTGATATACTTCAAATACTAAACACTCTAAACCATTTAATATTTAAACCATTATATGTTTTATTAAATGATTAATACATTTAGTACTTTAAAACCATTTAACATTTCTCATCTAACAGAGACTTTTAACAAATTAGTATTTAAACCCCTCGACACTCTTCAACTGACTGAATTTTAAACTGTGTTATTAGAAAATATATCATATTCATTAACCGATAGATACTTTAAATCTATCAGATTACCTTATAACCAATTTACACTTTAAAACTCTTAGACATTCCAAAAATATATAATACCCTTCAAAACCTTTTTGCATTTTACTTAAACTATTTTTTTAAATCATGTTTCAGCTACCTCCGGCATTCACATTTAAACAATGAATGTGTTTTTTTTACTCCGACAACTTTAATTACATTAACAAACAACAACCTGAACTACAACTATACTCTCAACTCTAATAATGATAACTCACCTTAGAGACCACTTACGTAATACTACTTTGAACTCTTATTTGAACCATTACCATTACTATTATGAGCCTAACAGTGAAAGTTTCTTTTAGATTTAAAATTAAACTAAATTATTATGGCGCTCACCTACATGGACCAAAGTCTAATAAACAATAATACATTACTTATAACATAATGACGCACACCTAACATAGCCCAGAGGCTAACGAACACCTTACCTTTCATTAGTTATCAAATTATGGCAATAAGTCGGCGTAGACTGAGCCTACAAACAAATAAACAACATCTATTCATGTTGATAGTATATATAGTACGATGCCTAGTATCCAAATGAATCATTACCTTGCCATGAGTCTAGAACTAACCCAAAACCTTTACTGAATCTTGTCTTGACAAAACATGACCTATTATGTGCTATCTACCTAATTGTGCACTATCTCTCCTTTTCTACTCGCCTTGATTCATATCTTTGTTTGAAGTAGATTTATGCTATGTTACAATATATTGTGTTATGTTGTTAGTACGTACTTTACGCTAAACTTTTCATGCACTTACATTAAAGTTACCTTATGCTTAAACTGTGGCGTGAAGGGCCACATGAGTAGGGATTGTAAGAAGCCAATGGATGAGGGTTCTCTGGTGAAGAAGGTTGGAGGAGAGGGACCGAGGGCGAGCGCCAGGACATTGACTATGACACAGGAGGAAGCTAGGACGGACCCTGATGTTGCGTCCGGTACGTTTCTAGTAAACCAAACTTTAGCTTCTGTGTTATTTGATTCGGGTGCCAGTAAAAGTTTTATTTCTGCTGCTTTCTATGCTAAGCTGCCTGTTAGTAGTAGACGTGTTGATGCGCCCTTTTGTGTAAAAACTACCATAGGTAAGTCCACCAGGATTTCTGAGATGGTAGAGGACTGTGATGTGGAACTAGAAGGTCATAAGTTTCCTGTTAGACCGTTCGTGATGACTTTAGGTGGATTCGATTTGGTACTTGGGAAGGATTGGTTGGCGGATTTCGAGGCGAACATTGTGTGTCGCAAGAAGATGATTCGTTTGACAGCGCCTGACGGGAGTTCCGTGACGGTTTATGGTGATCGGGTCACGACGATTCCGAAGGTAATTTCGATGGCGGTGACGGGAAAGTGTATGAGGCGTGGATGTAGTGCCTACTTGACCTATGTAAAGGATGTGGATACGCCAACACCACAACTATCCGATGTACCGATTGTGTGCGACTTCCCGGACGTGTTTCTCGAAGACTTACCAGGAGTGCCACCTGACCGAGCGATCGAGTTTCAGATTGATCTGATACCGGGTGCCCAACCTGTTGCCAAGGCACCGTATCGGCTGGCTCCGACTGAGTTGAAGGAGTTGATGGAGCAGTTGCAAGAGCTGCTTGATAAGGGGTTCATTCGACCGAGTATCTCTCCTTAGGGTGCACCGGCCCTGTTTGTGAAGAAGAAAGACGGTAGTATGAGGATGTGTATTTACTATCGTGAGTTTAATAAGTTGACGATAAAGAACCGATACCCCTTACCGAGAATAGATGATTTGTTCGATCAACTTCAAGGTGCCAGTTGGTGTTCAAAGATAGACCTTCGATCGGGCTACCATTAGTTGAAGGTCAAGGAGCATGACATCCCTAAAACAGCTTTTCGCACGCGTTATGGTCACTACGAGTTTCTTGTCATGTCTTTTGGTTTGACCAATGCGCCAGCTGCTTTTATGGATCTGATGAATCGAGTGTGTCGACCGATGTTAGATAAATCAGTGATTGTGTTTATTGATGATATCCTGATTTATTCAAAGAGCGAGATAGAGCATGTCGGTCACATTCGGGAGGTCCTAGAGACGCTGAGAAGGGAGAAGCTGTACGCCAAGTTCTCTAAATACGCGTTCTGATTGCACGAAGTTCAGTCCTTGGGTCACGTGGTAAATCCCGACGGTATTATGGAGGACCCGAAAAAGGTGGAGGCGGTGATGCAATGGAAGTCTCCAAGAACGCCATCCGAGATTCGTAGTTTCTTGTGTTTGGCGGGCTACTACAGGAGATTCATCCAGGACTTTTCTAAGATCGCTTCTCCACTAACCAAGTTGACCCGGGAAGATGTGAAGTTTGTATGGGGTCAAGCTCAAGAGAAAGCGTACTAGGAATTGAAGACGAGATTGACTCAAGCTCTTGTTCTGTCATTACCCGATGGAAGTGAAGACCTGTTGGTCTATTCTGATGCTTTCTACTCGGGGTTGGGATGCGTGTTAATGTAGGGAGGGAAGGTTATAGCCTATACATCCCGACAGTTGAAGGTTCATGAGGTCAATTACCCCACTCATGACTTGGAGCTAGCAGCCATAGTCTTTGCGTTAAAGATTTGGAGGCACTATCTTTACGGGACGAAGTGCACCATATTCACTAGCTTGAAGTACTTCTTTGAGCAGAAGGACCTGAACATGAGGCAAAGATGATGGTTGGAGCTCATAAAGGACTATGATTGCGAGATCCACTACCATCCGGGCAAAGCCAATGTGGTGGCGGATGCCCTTAGTCGAAAGGAGAGGCCCGAGCCGATTCGGGTGAAAGCATACCAGTTGATCATGACCTTGGATGTGATGAAGCAAGTCAAAGAGTTTCAAGATGAGGCATTGAAATAAGATCATCTTAAATCTGAAAGAATGAGAGGTCTGGTCGCGGAGTTGGGTGAAAACACACTTGGTGTTAGAACCCGATTTGGACGAATGTGGATTCCTCATTTTGGGGATCTGAGGGTGAAGATTATGGATGAAGCTCACGAGACTCGATACTCTATTCATCCCGGTGCTATGAAAATGTACCAAGATATGAGGAAAGATTATTGGTGGCCGGGTATGAAGCGCGATGTGGTGGAGTATGTGAGTAAGTGCCTTACTTGCTTACAAGTGAAGGCCGAGCATCAGAAGCCGTATGGGAAGATCCAACCTTTGGATATACTGGAATGGAAGTGGGAGCACATCACCATGGATTTCATTACAAAGCTGTCGCGTACTCCGAAAGGGTACGATGCTATATGGGCGATTGTTGACCGTTTGACGAAGAGTGCTCACTTCCTACCGATCCGCGAGACATATTCATCTGAGAGGTTGGCTGATCTGTTCATCAAGAAAATTGTAACTCGTCATGTTGTGTCGGTGTCTATTGTGTCTGATCGTGACAACCGGTTTACATCCAAATTCTGGAAGAAATTCCACGATGCTATGGGGACGAGGTTACATATTAGCACGGCTTATCATCCCCAGACTGATGGTCAGTCAGAAAGGACCATTCAGACAGTGGAGGACATGCGTCGGGAATGTGTTATCGATTTTGGTGGAAACTGGGATGACCACTTACCGTTAGCCGAATTCTCATACAACAACAGTTATCATGCCAGTATTGGTATGCCCCCTTATGAGATGCTATACGGTACGAGATGCAGAACACCTGTCTGTTGGGGTGATATTGGTCATAAAGAATTAGGGAGCTTCAAGGTGATCGAGGCTACGACTGAGAAGCTTGAAAGGATCAAATCCTTCATGAAGGCAGCCAAAGATAGACAGAAGTCGTATGCTGATAAACGACGCAAACCGATTGAGTTCCAGGTGGGCGACCGGGTTATGCTAAAGGTCTCACCTTGGAAGGGTATCATCCGGTTCCGAAAGCGGGGCAAGTTGAGCCCGAGGTACATAGGCCCTTTCCGAATCATTGCTCGAGTAGGAGAGGTGGCCTATAGACTAGAGTTACTAGATGAGTTAAGTGGAATTCACCTGACATTCCATGAATCTCATCTGAGAAAGTGCTTGGCAGATGAAGATATGATCTTTCCACTGGAGGATATCGAAGTAGACGAACGGCTCAATTATATGGAGCAACCAGAGGCGATCATTGATCGAAAGAGAAAAGGCTGAGGAATAAAGTGGTTTCACTTGTGTGTGTACAGTGGAAGCACAGGAAAGGATCTGAGTCTACGTGGGAGACTGAAGAAGAAATGAGGCAGCATTACCCACGTCTGTTCGAGGAATAACAGGTTTCGGGGACGAAACCTATTTAAGGGGGGTGGACTTGTAACACTCGGTTATTTATTTTGAAGCCGACGAATGAAGAAAAAGAAATAAAGTCCAAAGTCGGGAGGACCAAACCCGCCAACGAGAGAAAGTTGGGTTGTGGGAGAGTATTTGAGGGGAGAGGGCAGCCCTCACTTTCCCTACACCCATAAAATTCAGCAAAGAAGAGAGGAAAGGAGAAGAAAAGGGAGAAAAAGGGAGAAAAGCTTGGTTCGGGTGGATTCGAGCGTGTAGAATCTAAGTATAGCGGGTTTGATCGAAGCACTTCTCGTTGTGGTCGTTTGTGTGAGTTCTAGGACCCCTCTTTTACATGTTTTCAAACGATTTTAGGGCTGGAACACATCTAAAACCCGTTTTTGAAAGTGTGTGTTTGACTCGTGTGTATGTGTTTGTGTGTGATACATTTGGAGTTTGTTTCCAGGCTTGCGTGTGCTTGAATGTTGTTGTAGTATCGGTTTAGGATGATTGATTTGAGCTTAGAATGGGTTTATGAGAGCTTGGAGGCCGAAAATGGCAGATTGGGTTCGGGAGTGAGCTGTATTCTGCATCAGCTAGGGCTAAGCGGCCGAATGGGGTGCAATTGGAGGCCATACGGCCGACTGGCGTGCGACTGAGGTCCATGCGCACGATTGCTATGCGACTGAGGTCCATACGCATGGAAGTCATACGACTGAAGTTCATGCGCTTGTAAGGTATGCGATTGAAGGTTATGCGACTGAGGTCCAGGCGCCTGGAGGCCATGCGACTGAGGTCCATTCGTACGAATGGTATGCGACTGAAGCTCATGCGCCTGAAGTCATGCAACTGAAGGCCATACACATGAAGGACATGCGACTGAGAGTCCATAAGCATAGGTGTCCATCCGCATAGGTCCATCCGCATAGGTCCATTCGCATAGAGTCCATTCGCCTGATGTCCCTTCGCATGATTTTAGTCGCCTGGGAGGCCATGCGACTGAAGGGTGCCCATACGCCCAAGTAGGGCTTGTGTACCTGAGAAGAACGTAGTTTATTGACTGACTTTCGAAGGAAAGTGCAGATGTAAGATTTGACGTGGAAGATTCCCGTAAGTTCATGTAAGACGACTGTTGAGGCCTTAGAGGTTATGTTGGGCATGATGAGTGTTATGTATGTATGATGTTGCCCTGAATGATGATGATGAATGTGTATGATGATTTTCCTTTTATTGTATGATTATTTTCTCTTGGCTTTACGATGAATGTTAATGAATGAAATGAAAGTATTATGTAACGTAAAGTGGAAGATAATGAAAAGAGGAACATGATGAATGCATGCATTAATAAAGGATGAATGTAATGAAAGTCTTGCAAGCATTGTACGTCGGGGCACGCCCCTTTGTAAGGTGTTAGCCCAACGGTGTGTGGGTTCGCTACCCCGGGAGGATGCACATCAGGGTCCTTCTTTGTGATTGACCATTTGTATAGAACCATTATTGCTTGCCTTCAGTACTGTGGCCATGAGGTGATGTGCACCCAGTACCAACGGACGGAAGGGTATAGCGTATGACAATGGTATACCTGAATTTTTACCTTTGGTGTTGTGGCCATGAGGTGTTATGCACCGTAATGGAAGGTCTATGATAGGCTTCGGCCCAGTACCAACGGACGGAAGGGTAAAAGTTCATGGTTTTGATGGAAAGACAAGATGTAATAATGAACGAACGGATGAAAGTAAGAATGTATGAACGAATGGAAGTTAGTGAACGAATGATAAAGATAATAATTATATTATCTATGTGTACGTATAATGTGTGATCTCATGAAAGTAAAGAACGGTTTAAACGAAAGATAAAGTATATTTTATTATAAAACTAGAACTCACTCAGCAACGCTGACTTTTATGTGTTTCCAGTTGGCAGGTAATGATTGCTGAGGTGGCACGGGGCGGCTACTCAGCTCTTTTGGGTGGCATCCATTTTTATAATGCTTTTGTGATGTAATGCAACATGTATTTTGTAACTTGATAACGATGTATTATTTTGCAAAAGCCTTTAATATGAAATGAAATGTTTTGTTTAAATGTTTTCGCTGCAATGTTTTTATGTAAGATGATAAAAATATCTCTTTTATGTGCGATGATTGACCAGCTGTAAGCGTCCCGGGAACGGGGCCTTACACCTTCCAGCTGTGAACATCAAAGAGCATGCAATCTCATCATCATTCTTCTACCTTACCCCATTCAATTGATTTCAAACTTGTTATATATACCCCACCTTGAGTTACAATCAAATTGCACTACTCCTTCTATTCATTTTAACTTATAATCAGCCATATCCACTTCTCTTTTTCAATTGCTTGGATCACAAAAGGGAGCAACCAAGCTGCCTAAGAGATCGCAACAAGTGTACATCACACGTACCCTCTTTGTTCAAGCTTCGTCTCTTGCAAACATTGAGGTATCCATTCACTTACACATAAGCAATGCTTTAATATGACTAATATAATGCAATTATAAGTATATATATATATATATATATATGTGGTTGAGTCATCTAACATCCAATAAACTAGTGCATTACTTGTTCATATCAAAAAGATGTTTAAAAATGGTTTGACTTGTAAAGCAGGTTCAGACGAAATATGAGTCAATCTTTAAAGGACCATATCTTGGTCAAAACAAAACCAAATTGGACGATTGTTGAGTCTAAGGTTAAGTTCAAAGAGTTATCTTTCCAACCATAATAAATACACAATTTTTAGTAAGTTTTGGGCTCTCAAAATTCAATTTTGAAACGAAGAGTCAAAACCGATCATTTTGGCAGATTACTTAGGTCGACTTTGGGAGGCCATAACTCCATAAATATTTACCCAATTGACTTGATTCCTTTTTTTGGAAGTTAGTTTTATGAGTTACCTTTAAATTCAAAGTGGTCTCACATAAAATGGTTAAGTTTTCGACCCCAACCAACCGAAATAAATTTGAAACTCCAGAATATAACTGTACTTAGTTTTGAATGAATATAAATATTATTCAACTACTAAATGAGCTCCATAAAATGTTATATTTAGTTTTTCTCAGTCAGTTAAAATGCATATATATATATATATACATATATATATATATATATATATATATATATATATGTATATATATATATATATAGGTATATATATATGTATATATATATATATAGGTATATATATATATATAGGTATATATATGTATATATATATATATATAGGTATATATATGTATATATATACATATATATATATATGTATATATATATATATGATAAAAATCCTATATTTGAGTTTTCGTAGCCCCTTTTTCTTTTAGTAATTTCGGGGAAGAAACATATTACTTAACGACTTTATATGAATCATTACTATTATGTCTTATGCGTAAACACATTTTGGTGATGAATGTTTATTTATTGGGTTGGACTTACCAAGACCTCGCTATCATACACAACTACTTAACTCCGAGTTGGAGCCGCAGGATTAATACAGATAGTATTATCGGGACCGACAATCCCCATTCTCTCGACTAATTGGAACGCGTAAATCCATAGTCAATGATATTGAATGATTATTACCACGCAGGCTTCAACTTGACTTTTATTTCCGAACTTAGAATAAGTATCAGATGAGGCATGCAGTCAAAGGCTTAGTTGTGAACTGATAAATACATTTCATCTCACATGTGTTGTGGTGACTTTACATGACGAGTTTTTGATTCATACTTGACTACTTACTTTATAACTACTTATCGAGTCTCTAAATCTACGAGCTCACCAACATTATTCTTGACCCATTTTTGACATGTTTTTCAGGAAACAACCAAGGTTATCGTTTTAGACTTCACTTAAGTATGGCACGACTAGGGCACAACATAATATTATTTTGTATAAGCTTAGGATGTTAGGCTCATAAACTTGAATCTTTAAAAACTTATACCCTAATACTTCGTTGCTTAAGTTTATTTTGAATGCATGAATGAAATTTAAGTTTCCTTAAGTACCACGTGTTCAAAATAACCGATTACGTCACCTCCTTGCAATTCCGCCGCCGGCGAGGGGTGTGACAACAAGTTATACCCAAGGGCAGGAGCGAACTGAACATCTTGCAAAAGTTTAACATTCTCATCTGACACTTCAAGTTTGATTATTCCTTTCCCTTCAGCAACACCGATCGTTTTTCCGTTCCCCATACGAACCTTCATCTTCTTAGTCTCATCTATCTTTTTAAACACTTCATTCTTACCAGTCATATGGTTAGAACAACCGCTATCTAAGAACCAAACCTTGTCCATGTTTGGTTCCTTTTCATCTTCTATCGCCATAAACAAATGACATTCCTCATCTTCTGGATCATAATCACCTATACTTTCTTGAATCTGCGGGTCATAGCAACATTCTGATTTGATATGACCATATTTGTTACAATTTTAACATTGAATCCTTCCTCTACCTCGTCTAAAAGAGGACCAGCATCGTCCTCTTCATCTTCCACGATTGGACCACGACCACGACCCCTTCCAACCGAGCCATCATCCTCTTTGACATGTAACACTTGCCCATCCTAATCACCACCATCAGCAGTTCATTTGATCCTTTCTTCATGGGACTGTAAAGATCCCATCCTCTTTGACTTGTAACACTTGTCCATCCAGATCACCACCATCAGCAGTTAGTTGATCTTTGCTTCATGGTACTGTAAAGATCTCATTAACTAATCAAACAAAAGTAAGGCCAGATCCTTGGACTCTTCGATTGCTGTGACAACGTGATCCCATTTCGGAGGTAAACTTCTCAAAACCTTTTCTACAACAATTTGGTTTGTCACTTTCTCATCGTATGCTTTCATCTAATTTACTATCCTCATGGTCTTGGATAGAAATTCTGCATTTGCCTCTCCATCCTACATCTGAAGTATCTCGAACTCTCATCGTAGACCTTGTAACTTATCGGTTTTCACCTTTGAATCGCCCTCCTTTGTTGTTGTTCCTGCTGCAATATGTGCAAAAACACAATCATGTACAACTTGTTGAATGATAGCAAATGCCTTAGCATCCTTCTTTTGATTCTATCGAACTCGATCCTGATTGTTTCCTTCATCGGGAACCCCTTCATCAACAAACTCACAAAGATCCTTAGACCGCAGAATGGTTTTCATACGGATGTGCCAGAATTCGTAACCTTCCTCTTTGAATATCGTAACTTGGGTTTGTGATGATTCACTCATCATGGTCTTCTATCTCGTACCCGCTCATAGCCAAGGCTCTAATACCATATGTTGGATATTAGGGCACAAAACAAACACTCAAGGGATGCTTTCTCAATTGATTAATGAAAAACAAAGTACATGGAAACTACTTAAGCATACAGAGCAAAGTCATGACCCAGAAAACAAGAAAGAAAAATACCTACTACCTAGACCCTTTGGACCACACCTCCATTTCTTTCATACCACAAACTGACACTAAACATAATAAAATAAATAAAGGACAAAACAAATCCCATGCAAAACATTGCATGTAGACGTGTACGGACTACGACAAGCATTAAGCATCCCTTTTAATACACCACCACTTTTGATGTTGTTGAATTACTTATAGCAGATACAACATTTGGTATCAAAGCGCTCAGGTTAAGAAAGGAGGGCTGTTTTGATAGTTATTTTCGAGACGGTGTGCAACCCTTTTTGGCTGTGCAGATGACGTCAAAGAAGTAACACTACTAGAAAACTTGGCAATTGCAACCAAAATTTGCGACCGAAAAAAATAGTAGAAAAATTTGCGACCATTTTATGACCGATATAAAAAGATCCCGAAATTAACAATCAACATCAAGACGGTTGCCACATTTGAGATTGAAACAAGAAGGTTGTAAATTTTGCTACTGAAATAATGATGATCGCAAAATTAGAGACCGAAATTAAGACGGACGCAAAAATTAGCGATCGATATCAAGACGGTCACAAAAATTAGTGACCAGAATCAACATGGTTGAAAAATTAGCGACCGGAATCAAAACGGCCGTAGAATTAGCGATCGGAATCAAGACTGTCGCAAAATTATGCAATCGGCTATCAACGGTCGCAATTTATGCGACCGACTATAAATAATTATGTGTGTACGATTTTTAGGGTCGTACATTTGTCAGTTTCTTTCTGAAGAGGGTGGGGTGCGGTCCTGACAAAGAAACAGGTAGATCTATCTTATATTGATTAGTTTATTATGAAATGATCACAAGATTAACGACTGATTAGCCACCAAAATGTTAATGATAGTACATTTTGCAGCTTACTATGAAGCGGTCGCAAAATAGTTGGCAATTTGTCAAGAAATAATAAATAATAAATAATGGAAGGCGTGTTTGATTGTCATGTTGAAGGAAGTTCAAGAGGCTTGAGGGTGCAAAATGATAAAGCTATGAGTAATGAAGTTGTTTGAGGGGAAAAGTTGTAGAAGTATTTGTTGTAATGAGTTGTTAGTACTAAGACAAGACTAAATGTTGAAACTGAATGTATAATTGTCTAAATAAATAAATAATGAAATTTCAAGAAAGTAACGATTGTATTATGACCAGATAATGGGCACAAACATTTAAAAAAAGAATTTCAAGAAATTTGCAACTGAACTGCGATAAAAAAATAGTCACAAAATACAGCGGTCACAAATCGGTTGCAAGAAGCAGCAGTCGCAAAGTTATTGGTTGCAAAATAGTCGTAAATATAGCGGTGACAAAGTAGTGCAAGATTTGCCATGGTTGTAGAGGTAGCAACATTCAGTCGCAAATATTTTAGTAGTCGCAAAATGGTTGCAATAGGACAACTGAGACGTGTGTTTTTCCCAACGTATTTTTGGTCACAAAACTGTCACAACAGAGCAATTGCGATCGTTTTGCGACTGAAAAGACCTTTGCAAATGCCAAGTTTTCTAGTAGTATAGCCTGTGTGGTGCGATTATTGTTAAGAGAACAAGCCTATGCAGCTGTAATCCAGGGGAGTTTTGAAGATGTTCGAGTGAGCAAGTAGATACAAGAAAGAGATGATCTTTGTCATCATGAAGGGTTTTGTGTGAGTGATGCAATGTTCTTTGTGTACCAAGAGAGATAAGAGAACAAGAAGAGGACATTTTGTGTGAATCAATTCAGAAGAATGAACTTATCTGTGTGATAAAAAAATGATGCTATAGAAGATGCGATATTTGTGTGATCGAACAAGATTGATGTGTGTGATCAAGGCGCAATAAGGTCTGTGTGATCCAAATAAAAATCGATCCGTGTGATCGAAGGACAAAGACCTCAAATCTAAAACACAAATATTTTATGATGTTTACATGATAATACATTAAAAATTATTGTATATATTGACATACTGTATAGAAGGATTATTGTTGGTTCAGGCCCTTTAAATACACACACTCAATACATACTTGGAACGATGTTTCTGTGCATTTCACTCAAAGGAATTACAATAGCTTCGATGAAAAACTAAGTACTACTAATCTTATACATATATATGAAAATAAAAACTATAATAATTAAGCCACATATTCATGAAAGCCATGTGCTAAATATCCAATGATCTTTCTGCTTCCTTGGTCATACATTGACCCATTCACCCCATTCACACATTAGTTAAACACTAACTAAAACATGTAAATAAATGTGAATAATACAAGAATAATTCTGCTGCAAGTTTGGAACCAACTTTGACTTGTGACCTGTTAACGAAACTGTTTAACCAAACATTCACCCCCTTAATTGGTTTGCTTACACCACTCGTTCACAGCAGTCGAATGATCACCATCTTCTCCATCTTGACTTTTATTGGACACCCGATTTTCACCTCGTTCACGTCTAAAGTCTTCTTGGTTTAACCCAAATCATGGTCACCACAGTTGCAACATCTCACATGGCATCCCATTGAAACCCCGTTCATTAACGTCTTGACACTTCATGGATCGACGACCTCATCCCCGGTCACATCCAAAGTCACCCGACTTGAACGCCAACGCTATAATGTTAACACTGTGTAGTTTCTCTAATCTTGACAATCATACATTTCTCCAATTACTCTTGTTCAAAGAGACTTCTTCCACCGATCAATAAAACAAAGCCACCGCCTTTACCGTATTCTTTCACCTGCCAAACGAACTGAACCCAAAGCCAACTGCTTTAACGGATCATTTCTGCCCGCTTTTCACACATGTACGCCAATCTCCTCTTATCACGAAACAAGCCGATTAAATATTACAAAATCAGATAGTAGCACCCCTTGCTATGAAAATATCTCAAAACAGCCTTTTTTCTCCCAATTGATCACTACTAACAGCCACAGAACACTGATGTTCATGACCGGTCACCACCGTCATCTCTACCGACACTTCCTCGTGATAACGCCTGACCCGAAAACCATTCCACAAACTCCAACTTCTGCTGTAGTACAGTCCTGAAATAGCCACCTACTATCCCGACACGTGCTGGTTCCCTGCTGCGTTTGTGATGCGGGCCCAAGTGTGGATGAGCAAGCTTTAGCCTTTTCGGAGGCCCAAGATCGCTTATCCAGTGGGGCTTCACTAAAACGGCCATAAGTTGGGCTAGAAGTCTCCGTTTTGGGCCTGCGACCAGTCAAAACGATCGTCGGACCAAGGAGCCCATTTTCACAAACCGCCGTAGGCGGTTTGGGTCATCGTTTCGGCCCAAAAACGGCTTATTTTAGGAGTTATTTTAATTTTCGTCTTATTTTTACATTTTGTTGGACTTTGCTTTTGGCCTAGTTTTCGGCCCGTTTATGTTTTGTGGCCAATTCGAATTTGGTTTTGTTTCTTTATATGATTGTAAGAGATGGGAGAAAGCATTATTGAAGTTTATAAAAAAATCTGTTTTTCTCTCTATCACTGTGTGTGTAAGTGTAAACCCTGATTATCGGTATTCTTTGTGAATCAACGATAGTTAGAAGAATTATTCCTGATATTCTTGTTGAATCAATAGGTCAATTATCTATCTCTCTATTTCTGACTGCATCAGTTTGCCTCGCAGCAAAGGCTACACCCTTCAACGGTCGACTCTCAAACCAGCCTTACCGTCACTCGAGCCCTAGGCTTCGATACCCCAGGCTCCTTAGATACACACACTCAATACACACTTAGAACAATATTTCTATGTGTCACACCCCAACCTTGACGGCGGAAACGTCGAGATGTGAGGGTTAAGATTGTTCACAGCCACATAACGCTATATTTAAATTGCAAATATTATTATCATAAGCATTAAAATAAAATACAACCATAAGTCACAAAAAGAAATAAGTTCAACATAACTCAAACATAACATAATGTTTTTGTTTATTTAACTAGGTCAAAATCCTAGTTTTATTGTAAGCTTCAAATGTCCACTTTAAACTTGGGGATTTCCTGAAACATGATGAAAATAAAGGGTCAACTAAAAATAGTTGGTGAGTTTCCAAGTTTTCATACATAATAAGATTACAAGTAGCAATTCATGTCATGGATTATAAGCTAGTAAGGTTATAGAACACATATCGTTACAACCAAACCTCGACTTGATTACAAGTATATAAGATTGGCTAAGTGTATTTGGTTCCCTAGTGCACAAGCGTACGGCCCCTAGGAGTCGGCAATACCTCGACTTTAGCACCAAATAGGCTTGTCAGGCCCAAAGATCTAAGACGTCGCCAGGCTAGTAATAGTTAATGATTGTAAACAAAATATGTATCTCATATAAGACTTACAATAACACAAATAACCATGACAAAAAGGTAAAGATGAATCGCATGTGCATTTAAAAGTATCAAGATGTTTACAAGTGTAAGTTTATAAGGTTAACATGTTTCACCCCAAAAGGTGTGAAATAAAGTAAAAAGAGGGCATGGAGAACTCACATGTCAAATTAAGTGCAAGAATGATGATAAATAAGAATGGTAATAAGCGTCGTTCTAAGATGTATCGTCACAAGATGCCTAAACATATATATTTACAAGATTTAGGTTTTATAATAATATTAACGTTTTAACATGAACTAAGGTTTCAATAAGGTATTTAGGGCTTGTCAAATAATTTTGTTTAACATAATGGAAGCAATTACGTCTAATGAAATCAAAGAAATTTGTTACACATTTTATATAAGGTTTTATAAAAATATAACATTTATAATGATCTTGTATGTATATATAAAAATTAGATAAAGTTTAATAAACACAATTTAAACAATGATTTAAAGGCAATGCTTGAAATAATCATATTTTTGGAACCAAGTATGATTTTATCAAAATAACTATTTATCTTGTTTTTAGAATATTGATAAAAGTATAAAAGTATTTTTTTTTCTTTCTTTTTAAGAAACTAATTTACAGAAAATAAATAATAGTATTTTAAAACGTTAAACTTTTATAAAATGGTTTTTTATAATTTTTAAGAAAATTCAGAATTTATGTTAAAGGCCAAAAACCTTTAAAAATAAAACATGAGGTTCCCCGGATTCGAACCGGGGACCTCCTGTTTAGAAGGTGTGGTGTTTACCAGTGAACCAAGGCTTCCAGCCGCGACATGTTTCTGTTTTTAATTGTTAAATACAAAACTTAAACAAAACCCCCAAATCCTTAAGAACCCTAGAAACACATTCAATCAAATTGAACCCCATATGAATGTTGTAATCGATCGAAAGGTTAGGGCTTTTGTTCTACATATGAAATCGAGTAATTAGTTGTGCTTAATTACCCGGTTTGAAGTTGAGTCGAAGATGAACAAGATGGATGAAGGTCGCGACACACGTTCGACTCGTTCGATGTTCAAACGATGATGTTAAACAAATTGGTTGCACAGAAAGTTTCCAATAACCTTGTTGTACAAAAGCCCTTTGTCAATTTCAAGACTTGAAGTCCAGAGGATGGTGTTCGAGTAGAAGATAGGTCGCGATGATGATGATGAGTGTATTCGATCGTTTGGCTTGTTTGAGGTGCAATTAAACGTAGTAATCGATCAATGATAGATAAGTGATTGTTCATGTTAAGTTAATTCGATTATTATTGCGATTTAATGCTTGAACAAAAACGAATTAAAAAGCTTCGGTTACTTCATACGAATGGCTTTGTAACCGATGTTTAAGCGTGATCTAGGTGGTTCATCAAGTTCGATTCGAGTCCAGGAGCGATTGGCATGAATTCGGATCGACAAACGGTTGATTTTTGGTTGTTTTAGCCTTCGCCGGAAAGTCGGCTGACGGTGGCCGGAACCCACCGGACTTGCGAAGAGGGAAAAGGGAACTTTGGGTTCAAATTACACATTGACCCCCTCGAGTTTAGAGTAGTTATCATTTTATGTTTAAACTTCATTTTTTAAGTTTCCAAATTGACATAAAGCCCCCTAAACCTCTTTTAATCTTTTTATTATAATAAATTTTACAAATTATTATTATTATCATTATTATTATTATTATTATTATCATTATTATTATTATTATTATTATTATTATTATTATTATTATTATTATTATTATATTTTATTTAATACTTAACAAAACAAATTAAGAAATAAGCATGCATAATTCATAAATTTTATAAATGTCAACAACGAACCCTATAAGAATAAACGAAAGTTAACTTTTAGTTAACAAAAATACGGAATGTTACAGTCTCCCCAACTTAAAAGAATTTCGTCCCGAAATTAAAAGAAATGAAACTATACAAATAAGAACGGGTATTTCTTCTTCATGTGTTCTTCACGTTCCCAAGTAAATTCAGCGCCACGTTTATTCTCCCAACGAACCTTGACGATTGGGGTTGTTGTGGTTCTCGTCTTCTTCATTATACGGTCCATGATTTCAACAGGTTTCTCGACAAAATGTAATGACTCGTCAATCTGAATGTCTTCCAACGGGACGTACAGACTTTCGTCGGCCAAACACTTTCTCAAATTTGAGACGTGGAACACAAGATGAACTCCACTAAGGTCAGAAGGTAGTTCCAGTTTATAAGCCACTTTCCCAATCCTTCTCAGGATTTTGAAAGGCCCTACAAATCTTGGAGCCAGTTTGCCCTTCTTTCCAAAGCGAACCACACCTTTCCACGGTGAAACCTTAAGAAGAACCATCTCCCTAACTTGGAATTCCAATGGCTTACGTCGCTTGTCAGCATAGCTCTTTTGACGACTTCTCGCCACTTCAAGGTTCTTGCGAATGATAGAAACTTTATCGGTCGTCTCTTGTATAAGTTCAGGACCAGTGATGAAGTTTTCACCAATGTCGGTCCAACAGATCGGTGAACGACATTTTCGACCATAAAGTGCTTCAAACGGTGCCATCTTGATACTCGAGTGGTAACTATTGTTATACGAAAATTCCGCGAGCGGTAGATGCGTATCCCAATCGCCACCAAAGTCAAGAACACAAAGGCGTAGCAAATCCTCCAAGGTTTGGATCGTTCGCTCGGCATGGTTGATTTCCCGGGTGATGGTACCTACAAATGTTGCACATAGGCTGGGGACCAGCATAAGCCCTAGCCCCAGGCACTTGTGCCACAGGTGCAGCCGCAGGTACAAGTTGTCTTTGAGGTTGTTTAGGTGCAGCCACAGCATAGTTGCGCGCCGGTGTGAACTTGCGCTTCTTGTTGTTGTTGTTGAAAGAGCAATTGTACGCAAAGTTCTCGAAGTGTGATTTCTGGCTCGAGGAAGTTCAATTTCTAGGACACGTGGTGAATAGCCAAGGAATTCACGTTGATCCTGCAAAGGTGGAAGCTGTGAAGAATTGGTGTGTTCCTACAACTCCTACCGAAGTTCGTTCTTTTCTTGGTCTTGCTGGTTATTATCGGCGATTCATTGCCAACTTCTCGAGGATCGCGAAACCGCTCACTACTTTGACACAAAAGAATAAACTATTCGAGTGGGGTCCCGAGCAAGAAGAAGCTTTTGAAGCGTTAAAGCACAAGTTGTGCAATGCTCCTATCTTGACCCTACCCGACGGAAACGACGATTTCACCGTGTATTGTGATGCATCTAAACAAGGCCTTGGTTGTGTTCTCATGCAACGAGGGAAGGTTATAGCTTATGCATCGAGACAATTGAAGGTTCACGAGGTGAATTACACAACACACGATCTTGAGCTTGGTGCTGTTGTCTTTGCTTTGAAGATTTGGAGACACTACTTGTATGGTACGCAATGTATAGTCTACACCGATCACAAAAGCCTTCAACACGTTTTCAATCAAAAAGATCTCAATATGAGACAACGTCGTTAGGTGGAGTTGATTAGTGATTATGATTGTGACATTCGTTACCATCCTGGTAAAGCAAACGTTGTAGCCGATGCACTAAGTCGAAAGATTCACAACAAGATGATCTCATTCCAAGAAGTTCGCGATCGACGCCAATGGTTTGACACTTTGGGTGAGTTCGATACTGAGATCCGACTTGATGTCAACGAGACCACCGTACTGCTACAAAACCTGAGGATAGATAGTGACATCGAGTCTAGTATCCTGGAGGCTCAACAAATGGTGCAACGAGAAGGAAGAATGAAGGAGGAATTAGAGCATAATCTTCTAACTCAATTGGAAACGAAACCCAATGGATTGATGTACTTCGCAAATCGAATTTGGGTTCCAAATCGCGATAACCTCCGTACCTTCATCATGAACGAAGCTCATCAAACTCGTTATTCTATTCATCCTGGCTCCGATAAGATGTATATGGACCTACGTGGTCAATATTGGTGGCCTGGAATGAAGAAAGACATAGCGACTTATGTAGCTAAGTGTCTCACGTGTACGAAGGTTAAAGCCGAACATCAACGTCCAAGTGGATTACTTGAGCAACCCGAGATTCCTATGTGGAAGTGGGAACACATATCCATGGACTTCATAACAAAGCTACCCCGAACCTCTCGAGGACATGATAGCATATGGGTGATCGTTGACCGATTGACCAAGTCGGCGCATTTTATACCTATACGTGACACTTACAAAACATCAAAGTTAGCTCGTATATACGTTGATGAGATTGTAAGTCGTCATGGGGTACCTCTGCACATCATATCCGACCGAGATGCTCGCTTCACTTCACATTTTTGGTCGTCTATGCAAGAACTCTTGGGTACACAACTAGATCTAAGCACGGCTTACCATCCTCAAACTGATGGTCAAACCGAGCGAACGATCCAAACCTTGGAGGATTTGCTACGCCTTTGTGTTCTTGACTTTGGTGGCGATTGGGATACGCATCTACCGCTCGCGGAATTTTCGTATAACAATAGTTACCACTCGAGTATCAAGATGGCACCGTTTGAAGCACTTTATGGTCGAAAATGTCGTTCACCGATCTGTTGGACCGACATTGGTGAAAACTTCATCACTGGTCCTGAACTTATACAAGAGACGACCGATAAAGTTTCTATCATTCGTAAGAACCTTGAAGTGGCGAGAAGTCGTCAAAAGAGCTATGCTGACAAGCGACGTAAGCCATTGGAATTCCAAGTTAGGGAGATGGTTCTTCTTAAGGTTTCACCGTGGAAAGGTGTGGTTCGCTTTGGAAAGAAGGGCAAACTGGCTCCAAGATTTGTAGGGCCTTTCAAAATCCTGAGAAGGATTGGGAAAGTGGCTTATAAACTGGAACTACCTTCTGACCTTAGTGGAGTTCATCCTGTGTTCCACGTCTCAAATCTGAGAAAGTGTTTGGCCGACGAAAGTCTGTACGTCCCGTTGGAAGACATTCAGATTGACGAGTCATTACATTTTGTCGAGAAACCTGTTGAAATCATGGACCGTATAATGAAGAAGACGAGAACCACAACAACCCCAATCGTCAAGGTTCGTTGGGAGAATAAACGTGGCGCTGAATTTACTTGGAAACGTGAAGAACACATGAAGAAGAAATACCCGTTCTTATTTGTATAGTTTCATTTCTTTTAATTTCGGGACGAAATTCTTTTAAGTTGGGGAGACTGTAACATTCCGTATTTTTGTTAACTAAAAGTTAACTTTCGTTTATTCTTATAGGGTTCGTTGTTGACATTTATAAAATTTATGAATTATGCATGCTTATTTCTTAATTTGTTTTGTTAAGTATTAAATAAAATATAATAATAATTATAATAATAATAATAATAATAATAATAATAATAATAATAATGATAATAATAATAATAATAATGATAATAATAATAATTTGTAAAATTTATTATAATAAAAAGATTAAAAGAGGTTTAGGGGGCTTTATGTCAATTTGGAAACTTAAAAAATGAAGTTTAAACATAAAATGATAACTACTCTAAACTCGAGGGGGTCAATGTGTAATTTGAACCCAAAGTTCCCTTTTCCCTCTTCGCAAGTCCGGTGGGTTCCGGCCACCGTCAGCCGACTTTCCGGCGAAGGCTAAAACAACCAAAAATCAACCGTTTGTCGATCCGAATTCATGCCAATCGCTCCTGGACTCGAATCGAACTTGATGAACCACCTAGATCACGCTTAAACATCGGTTACAAAGCCATTCGTATGAAGTAACCGAAGCTTTTTAATTCGTTTTTGTTCAAGCATTAAATCGCAATAATAATCGAATTAACTTAACATGAACAATCACTTATCTATCATTGATCGATTACTACGTTTAATTGCACCTCAAACAAGCCAAACGATCGAATACACTCATCATCATCATCGCGACCTATCTTCTACTCGAACACCATCCTCTGGACTTCAAGTCTTGAAATTGACAAAGGGCTTTTGTACAACAAGGTTATTGGAAACTTTCTGTGCAACCAATTTGTTTAACATCATCGTTTGAACATCGAACGAGTCGAACGTGTGTCGCGACCTTCATCCATCTTGTTCATCTTCGACTCAACTTCAAACCGGGTAATTAAGCACAACTAATTACTCGATTTCATATGTAGAACAAAAGCCCTAACCTTTCGATCGATTACAACATTCATATGGGGTTCAATTTGATTGAATGTGTTTCTAGGGTTCTTAAGGATTTGGGGGTTTTGTTTAAGTTTTGTATTTAACAATTAAAAACAGAAACATGTCGCGGCTGGAAGCCTTGGTTCACTGGTAAACACCACACCTTCTAAACAGGAGGTCCCCGGTTCGAATCCGGGGAACCTCATGTTTTATTTTTAAAGGTTTTTGGCCTTTAACATAAATTCTGAATTTTCTTAAAAATTATAAAAAACCATTTTATAAAAGTTTAATGTTTTAAAATACTATTATTTATTTTCTGTAAATTAGTTTCTTAAAAAGAAAGAAAAAAAAATACTTTTATACTTTTATCAATATTCTAAAAACAAGATAAATAGTTATTTTGATAAAATCATACTTGGTTCCAAAAATATGATTATTTCAAGCATTGCCTTTAAATCATTGTTTAAATTGTGTTTATTAAACTTTATCTAATTTTTATATATACATACAAGATCATTATAAATGTTATATTTTTATAAAACCTTATATAAAATGTGTAACAAATTTCTTTGATTTCATTAGACGTAATTGCTTCCATTATGTTAAACAAAATTATTTGACAAGCCCTAAATACCTTATTGAAACCTTAGTTCATGTTAAAACGTTAATATTATTATAAAACCTAAATCTTGTAAATATATATGTTTAGGCATCTTGTGACGATACATCTTGGAACGACGCTTATTACCATTCTTATTTATCATCATTCTTACACTTAATTTGACATGTGAGTTTTTCTTGTCCCCTTTTTATAATTTCACACTTATTTGGGGTGAAACATGATGCTTATATTACATACACGTTTAAACATTTGAGACTTGTAATGCACATGCAATTCTACTTATTTTTGGTCATGGTTATTTGTGTTTTGTAAGTGTTTATATGAGATACATAGTTTGTTTACAATCATTAACTATTGCTAGCCTGGCGACGTCTTAGATCTTTGGGCCTGACAAGCCTATTTGGTGCTAAAGTCGAGGTATTGCCGACTCCTAGGGGCCGTACGCTTGTGCACTAGGGAACCAAATACACTTAGCCAATCTTATATACTTGTAATCAAGTCGAGGTTTGGTTGTAACGATATGTGTTCTATAACCTTACTAGCTTATAATCCATGACATGAATTGCTACTTGTAATCTTATTATGTATGAAAACTTGGAAACTCACCAACTATTTTTAGTTGACCCTTTATTTTCATCATGTTTCAGGAAATCCCCAAGTTTAAAGTGGACATTTGAAGCTTACAATAAAACTAGGATTTGGACCTAGTTAAATAAACAAAAACATTATGTTATGTTTGAGTTATGTTGAACTTATTTCTTTTTGTGACTTATGGTTGTATTTTATTTTAATGCTTATGATAATAATATTTGCAATTTAAATATAGCGTTATGTGGCTGTGAACAATCTTAACCCTCACATCTCGACGTTTCCGCCGTCAAGGTTGGGGTGTGACAGATTGGTATCAGAGCCCATAACGCTATATTTAAATTGCAAATATTATTATCATCAGCATTAAAATAAAATACAACCATAAGTCACAAAAAGAAATAAGTTCAACATAACTCAAACATAACATAATGTTTTTGTTTATTTAACTAGGTCCAAATCCTAGTTTTATTGTAAGCTTCAAATGTCCACTTTAAACTTGGGGATTTCCTGAAACATGATGAAAATAAAGGGTCAACTAAAAATAGTTGGTGAGTTTCCAAGTTTTCATACATAATAAGATTACAAGTAGCAATTCATGTCATGGATTATAAGCTAGTAAGGTTATAGAACACATATCGTTACAACCAAACCTCGACTTGATTACAAGTATATAAGATTGGCTAAGTGTATTTGGTTCCCTAGTGCACAAGCGTACGGCCCCTAGGAGTCGGCAATACCTCGACTTTAGCACCAAATAGGCTTGTCAGGCCCAAAGATCTAAGACGTCGCCAGGCTAGCAATAGTTAATGATTGTAAACAAACTATGTATCTCATATAAACACTTACAAAACACAAATAACCATGACCAAAAATAAGTAGAATTGCATGTGCATTACAAGTCTCAAATGTTTAAACGTGTATGTAATATAAGCATCATGTTTCACCCCAAATAAGTGTGAAATTATAAAAAGGGGACAAGGAAAACTCACATGTCAAATTAAGTGCAAGAATGATGATAAATAAGAATGGTAATAAGCGTCGTTCCAAGATGTATCGTCACAAGATGCCTAAACATATATATTTACAAGATTTAGGTTTTATAATAATATTAACGTTTTAACATGAACTAAGGTTTCAATAAGGTATTTAGGGCTTGTCAAATAATTTTGTTTAACATAATGGAAGCAATTACGTCTAATGAAATCAAAGAAATTTGTTACACATTTTATATAAGGTTTTATAAAAATATAACATTTATAATGATCTTGTATGTATATATAAAAATTAGATAAAGTTTAATAAACACAATTTAAACAATGATTTAAAGGCAATGCTTGAAATAATCATATTTTTGGAACCAAGTATGATTTTATCAAAATAACTATTTATCTTGTTTTTAGAATATTGATAAAAGTATAAAAGTATTTTTTTTCTTTCTTTTTAAGAAACTAATTTACAGAAAATAAATAATAGTATTTTAAAACATTAAACTTTTATAAAATGGTTTTTTATAATTTTTAAGAAAATTCAGAATTTATGTTAAAGGCCAAAAACCTTTAAAAATAAAACATGAGGTTCCCCGGATTCGAACCGGGGACCTCCTGTTTAGAAGGTGTGGTGTTTACCAGTGAACCAAGGCTTCCAGCCGCGACATGTTTCTGTTTTTAATTGTTAAATACAAAACTTAAACAAAACCCCCAAATCCTTAAGAACCCTAGAAACACATTCAATCAAATTGAACCCCATATGAATGTTGTAATCGATCGAAAGGTTAGGGCTTTTGTTCTACATATGAAATCGAGTAATTAGTTGTGCTTAATTACCCGGTTTGAAGTTGAGTCGAAGATGAACAAGATGGATGAAGGTCGCGACACACGTTCGACTCGTTCGATGTTCAAACGATGATGTTAAACAAATTGGTTGCACAGAAAGTTTCCAATAACCTTGTTGTACAAAAGCCCTTTGTCAATTTCAAGACTTGAAGTCCAGAGGATGGTGTTCGAGTAGAAGATAGGTTGCGATGATGATGATGAGTGTATTCGATCGTTTGGCTTGTTTGAGGTGCAATTAAACGTAGTAATCGATCAATGATAGATAAGTGATTGTTCATGTTAAGTTAATTCGATTATTATTGCGATTTAATGCTTGAACAAAAACGAGTTAAAAAGCTTCGGTTACTTCATACGAATGGCTTTGTAACCGATGTTTAAGCGTGATCTAGGTGGTTCATCAAGTTCGATTCGAGTCCAGGAGCGATTGGCATGAATTCGGATCGACAAACGGTTGATTTTTGGTTGTTTTAGCCTTCGCCGGAAAGTCGGCTGACGGTGGCCGGAACCCACCGGACTTGCGAAGAGGAAAAAGGAAACTTTGGGTTCAAATTACACATTGACCCCCTCGAGTTTAGAGTAGTTATCATTTTATGTTTAAACTTCATTTTTAAGTTTCCAAATTGACATAAAGCCTCCTAAACCTCTTTTAATCTTTTTATTATAATAAATTTTACAAATTATTATTATTATCATTATTATTATTATTATTATTATCATTATTATTATTATTATTATTATTATTATTATTATTATTATTATATTTTATTTAATACTTAACAAAACAAATTAAGAAATAAGCATGCATAATTCATAAATTTTATAAATGTCAACAACGAACCCTATAAGAATAAACGAAAGTTAACTTTTAGTTAACAAAAATACGGAATGTTACAGTCTCCCCAACTTAAAAGAATTTCGTCCCGAAATTAAAAGAAATGAAACTATACAAATAAGAACGGGTATTTCTTCTTCATGTGTTCTTCACGTTCCCAAGTAAATTCAGCGCCACGTTTATTCTCCCAACGAACCTTGACGATTGGGGTTGTTGTGGTTCTCGTCTTCTTCATTATACGGTCCATGATTTCAACAGGTTTCTCGACAAAATGTAATGACTCGTCAATCTGAATGTCTTCCAACGGGACGTACAGACTTTCGTCGGCCAAACACTTTCTCAAATTTGAGACGTGGAACACAAGATGAACTCCACTAAGGTCAGAAGGTAGTTCCAGTTTATAAGCCACTTTCCCAATCCTTCTCAGGATTTTGAAAGGCCCTACAAATCTTGGAGCCAGTTTGCCCTTCTTTCCAAAGCGAACCACACCTTTCCACGGTGAAACCTTAAGAAGAACCATCTCCCTAACTTGGAATTCCAATGGCTTACGTCGCTTGTCAGCATAGCTCTTTTGACGACTTCTCGCCACTTCAAGGTTCTTGCGAATGATAGAAACTTTATCGGTCGTCTCTTGTATAAGTTCAGGACCAGTGATGAAGTTTTCACCAATGTCGGTCCAACAGATCGGTGAACGACATTTTCGACCATAAAGTGCTTCAAACGGTGCCATCTTGATACTCGAGTGGTAACTATTGTTATACGAAAATTCCGCGAGCGGTAGATGCGTATCCCAATCGCCACCAAAGTCAAGAACACAAAGGCGTAGCAAATCCTCCAAGGTTTGGATCGTTCGCTCGGTTTGACCATCAGTTTGAGGATGGTAAGCCGTGCTTAGATCTAGTTGTGTACCCAAGAGTTCTTGCATAGACGACCAAAAATGTGAAGTGAAGCGAGCATCTCGGTCGGATATGATGTGCAGAGGTACCCCATGACGACTTACAATCTCATCAACGTATATACGAGCTAACTTTGATGTTTTGTAAGTGTCACGTATAGGTATAAAATGCGCCGACTTGGTCAATCGGTCAACGATCACCCATATGCTATCATGTCCTCGAGAGGTTCGGGGTAGCTTTGTTATGAAGTCCATGGATATGTGTTCCCACTTCCACATAGGAATCTCGGGTTACTCAAGTAATCCACTTGGACGTTGATGTTCGGCTTTAACCTTCGTACACGTGAGACACTTAGCTACATAAGTCGCTATGTCTTTCTTCATTCCAGGCCACCAATATTGACCACGTAGGTCCATATACATCTTATCGGAGCCAGGATGAATAGAATAACGAGTTTGATGAGCTTCGTTCATGATGAAGGTACGGAGGTTATCGCGATTTGGAACCCAAATTCGATTTGCGAAGTACATCAATCCATTGGGTTTCGTTTCCAATTGAGTTAGAAGATTATGCTCTAATTCCTCCTTCATTCTTCCTTCTCGTTGCACCATTTGTTGAGCCTCCAGGATACTAGACTCGATGTCACTATCTATCCTCAGGTTTTGTAGCAGTACGGTGGTCTCGTTGACATCAAGTCGGATCTCAGTATCGAACTCACCCAAAGTGTCAAACCATTGGCGTCGATCGCGAACTTCTTGGAATGAGATCATCTTGTTGTGAATCTTTCGACTTAGTGCATCGGCTACAACGTTTGCTTTACCAGGATGGTAACGAATGTCACAATCATAATCACTAATCAACTCCACCCAACGACGTTGTCTCATATTGAGATCTTTTTGATTGAAAACGTGTTGAAGGCTTTTGTGATCGGTGTAGACTATACATTGCGTACCATACAAGTAGTGTCTCCAAATCTTCAAAGCAAAGACAACAGCACCAAGCTCAAGATCGTGTGTTGTGTAATTCACCTCGTGAACCTTCAATTGTCTCGATGCATAAGCTATAACCTTCCCTCGTTGCATGAGAACACAACCAAGGCCTTGTTTAGATGCATCACAATACACGGTGAAATCGTCGTTTCCGTCGGGTAGGGTCAAGATAGGAGCATTGCACAACTTGTGCTTTAACGCTTCAAAAGCTTCTTCTTGCTCGGGACCCCACTCGAATAGTTTATTCTTTTGTGTCAAAGTAGTGAGCGGTTTCGCGATCCTCGAGAAGTTGGCAATGAATCGCCGATAATAACCAGCAAGACCAAGAAAAGAACGAACTTCGGTAGGAGTTGTAGGAACACACCAATTCTTCACAGCTTCCACCTTTGCAGGATCAACGTGAATTCCTTGGCTATTCACCACGTGTCCTAGAAATTGAACTTCCTCGAGCCAGAAATCACACTTCGAGAACTTTGCGTACAATTGCTCTTTCTTCAACAACTCAAGAACCAATCTCAAATGTAGTTCATGATCGGTGTTGGACTTGGAATAGATAAGTATGTCATCAATGAAGACGATCACAAACTTGTCTAGATAAGGCTTGCATACTCGGTTCATGAGATCCATAAAGACAGCAGGAGCATTGGTTAAACCAAAAGGCATCACCATAAACTCATAGTGCCCATAACGAGTACGGAAAGCGGTCTTCGGGATATCATCATCATGGACTCGTAGTTGATGATAACCCGAACGTAAGTCGATCTTCGAGAAAATAGCAGCTCCTTGAAGTTGGTCAAACAAATCATCGATACGAGGAAGTGGATAACGGTTCTTGATGGTAAGCTTGTTAAGCTCACGATAATCGATGCACATACGAAACGTTCCATCTTTCTTCTTCACGAATAGAACAGGTGCACCCCAAGGCGAAGAGCTAGGACGGATGAAACCCTTCTCGGATAACTCTTGAAGTTGACTAGAGAGTTCTTGCATTTCCGATGGTGCAAGTCGGTATGGTGACTTAGCCACGGGGTTTGCTCCCGGTATCAAGTCAATTTTAAACTCGACTTCACGCACGGGAGGTAAACCACTAAGGTCATCGGGAAATACTTCAGGAAAGTCTCGTACGATATGGACATCCTTAAGTTCTTTCCCTTTGACTTTCGTGTTGACCACGTAAGCCAAGAAGGCCATATACTTCTTGCTTAAGCACTTTCGAGCTTGAGTGCAAGACATGAGTTTAAGCCCTTTGGAAGATTTCTCACCGAACACTTTCAAAGTATCTCCAGAGGGTAACGGTATACGAATGCACTTCTCGAAACAAATGATCTCTGATACCAATCTGTCACACCCCAACCTTGACGGCGGAAACGTCGAGATGTGAGGGCTAAGATTGTTCACAGCCACATAACGCTATATTTAAATTGCAAATATTATTATCATAAGCATTAAAATAAAATACAACCATAAGTCACAAAAAGAAATAAGTTCAACATAACTCAAACATAACATAATGTTTTTATTTATTTAACTAGGTCCAAATCCTAGTTTTATTGTAAGCTTCAAATGTCCACTTTAAACTTGGGGATTTCCTGAAACATGATGAAAATAAAGGGTCAACCAAAAATAGTTGGTGAGTTTCCAAGTTTTCATACATAATAAGATTACAAGTAGCAATTCATATCATGGATTATAAGCTAGTAAGGTTATAGAACACATATCGTTACAACCAAACCTCGACTTGATTACAAGTATATAAGATTGGCTAAGTGTATTTGGTTCCCTAGTGCACAAGCGTACGGCCCCTAGGAGTCGGCAATACCTCGACTTTAGCACCAAATAGGCTTGTCAGGCCCAAAGATCTAAGACGTCGCCAGGCTAGTAATAGTTAATGATTGTAAACAAAATATGTATCTCATATAAGACTTACAATAACACAAATAACCATGACAAAAAGGTAAAGATGAATCGCATGTGCATTTAAAAGTATCAAGATGTTTACAAGTGTAAGTTTATAAGGTTAACATGTTTCACCCCAAAAGGTGTGAAATAAAGTAAAAAGAGGGCATGGAGAACTCACATGTCAAATTAAGTGCAAGAATGATGATAAATAAGAATGGTAATAAGCGTCGTTCCAAGATGTATCGTCACAAGATGCCTAAACATATATATTTAAAAGATTTAGGTTTTATAATAATATT
>CM046039.1:67500-140000 GCA_025215565.1 Flaveria ramosissima
ATAAAGCCATATATTCGGCTTCAGTAGAGGATAGTGCTACCACGTTTTGTTTCTTCGATTGCCAAGAAATTGGACTGCTTCCAAGTTTAAATATATATCCGCCTGTGCTTCTTCCATCATCTATGCAGCCTCCAAAGTCGCTATCACTATACCCAACAAGTTTGAAATGACTGTTCTTCCGATAGACTAAACCATGATTCATTGTCCCTTTAATGTATCTTAGTATCCTTTTGCCTAACTCCCAATGAGAAATCTTAGGTTCTTTCATATATCGACTTATTACACTTACTGAAAAACATCAAATCTGGTCTTGTTGCACATAAATACATTAAACTCCCAACAAGACTTCTAAATGAACTTTGGTCTGTGTCACTATTATCCTGATCCTTTGTTGTTTTGACCCCAAACTCCATAGGTGTAGAAACTTCAGAAGCTTCCTCCATATTGAAACGTCTAAGCAAATCCTTTGCATACTTTCTTTGAGAAATGGAAATCATATGGTCATGCTGTTGTATTTCCATTCCTAGAAAATAGTGCATTAAGCCTAAGTCAGTCATCTCAAATTCCTTCTTCATAGATCCTTTAAAGACTTCAATGATCTCCTCATTGTTGCTAGTTATGATCAAGTCGTCTACATAAACACAAACAATCAATATGTTTGATGAGTCTGACTTGACATACAAGGTGTGTTCAGATTTGCATCTAGTGAAACCATTTCCTCCAAAATACCCATCTATTCGACTATACCAAGCCCTGGGAGCCTGCTTGAGTCCATAGAGGGCTTTGTGCAATTTATAAACTTTGTGTTCCTGTCCTTTAATGATATACCCTTGTGGCTGTTCAACATACACTTCTTCTTCCAGAATACCATTTAAAAAGGCTGATTTTACATCCATTTGATGTAGCTTCCAACCCTTTTGTGCAGCAATGGCCAAAACTAATCTGATTGTTTCTAATCTGATTACAGGAGCAAAGACTTCCTTGTAATCTATTCCATATTTTTGTTTGTATCCTTTAACGACTAGCCTTGCCTTGTACTTGTCTACTTCCCCCTTTTCATTATACTTTGTCTTGTAAACCCATTTTACACCAATAGCCTTATGTTTTGATGGTAAATCAACTAAATTCCAAGTGTTGTTGCGTTGAATTGAATCAATCTCTTTGTCCATAGCACTCCTCCAATGTTCCAACTGTGTTGCCTCCTGATAGGTGAGTGGGTCAGCATCAGCAAACAAGGCAAAGTCTGCATGATCTATGTTTACATGTGGAGCCTCGGCCAAAATGTCTGTCATGCTGCGCAGCTTTAATGGTGTAGTTGGTGGTGTTTCAACAGTTGTCTCCTCATGGTTATGTATAGACCCTTTGGGAGATTCATTCACTGGTGTTGATGAGTTAGTGCCTTCTTGACTTGTTCTTAAATTTTCATTTACATCAAGAAGGATGGGGGATGTGATTTCAACATGTAAATCGTTCCAACCTTTTTCTTCATCAAACACTACATCCCTACTTATGATGATTTTATTTGAAGCAGGGTTGTATAATTTGTAAGCCTTGGATTGTTCACTATAACCAACAAGCATTACTCTTTCAGATTTGTCATCTAACTTTGATCTTCTTTGCTGAGGTATATGTGCATAGGCTATGCAACCAAATATTCTCAAATGGGCTAAGGTTGGCTTGGATCCACTCCAAGCCTCTTGCGGTGTGATATCTTCTAGTCCTTTGGTAGGTGTTCTATTTATTATATAACATGCACATGCCACCCCTTCAGCCCAAAACTTCTCTGGTACTTTTCTATTCTTTAACATACACCTAGTCATCTCCATAATCGTTCTATTCTTTCTTTCTGCTACCCCATTTTGCTGAGGGCTATACCCAGCAGTCAATTGGTGATGAATTCCTTCATTACTCAAATAAGTGATGAAGGTATTGCTTAAGTATTCCCCTCCCCTATCTGACCTGATGCATTTTATCTTGTATCCACTTTGTTTCTCAACTAAAGTCTTGAATTTTTTAAACATTTCAAATGTGTCTGATTTCTCTTTGATAAAGTAGACCCATAACTTCCTAGTGTAGTCATCAATGAAAGTAAGTACATACCTGTTCCCAGCAATAGAAGGTGTCTTCATAGGCCCACAAAGATCTGTATGAACGAGTTCCAAAGCCTTGTTGGCGCGCCATGATCCAGAAGTGGGAAAACTGGTTCTAGTATGTTTTCCTAGCATACAACTTTCACATATACTATCGAGTTGATTATCAAAGGTTGGTATCCCTCGAACCATTCTTGTTCTTTTCATATGCCTCATAGAATCAACATTTAAGTGTCCTAATCTTTGGTGCCAGATGGTGGTTTGATTCGTCGTATGTTTGAAAGCAAAAAGGTTGTTTTCTTGAAACTTAAAAGAGAACATTCTATTTGTGCTTACATGTGTCTTAATCAGCCCCCTTCCATCGATGCCTTTGATCTCACAAGTTCCATTCTTAAAAATAACTTCAAAACCTTTTTGGACCAACTGTCCTACACTTATGAGATTATGCCTTAGATCTGGTATGTAGTACACATCATGAATAACCTTGATTCCCGACTTTGTCATAACTTGTATATCTCCTATTCCATTAACTTTGAGTGCTTTATCATCCCCGGTTTTCACTTCTCTTTGAAACTTTCATTCAGATTTATGAACAAATCTTTTTCCCCTGTCATGTGATTGCTGCAACCGCTATCTATAAACCATTTTGGAGTACTACGTGTTTCTTGCGTAGTGAAAACCATAAACATGGTTTCATCTTCTTCGTCTTTGTCTTCTTGGACAACAAAAGTTGAACCCTTCTTTTGATCTGCAATTTTTGCGGCATACGCGCGATATATGTCCTTGTTTCTTACAATAATAGCATTGTATTGGATTGTTTATTCTTTCTCTCCTGTTGTAATTTGTGGTTGAGTCCGAAGCATCAGTTTTTGACATTGTCTGCAATTGTAATGCTTGATCATTTCCCATGGATGGTGTAGCCATGTCAAACTGTCGCAATCTTAATTCATGAGATTGCAAAGTTGCAAGTAGAGATTCCATGGAGAGTGTGGTAAGATCTTTAGATTCTTCAATTGCAACCACAACATATTCGAATTTTCGAGTAAGGCTTCTCAGAATTTTTTCAACTATCCTTCTATCTTCAATGATTTCACCGTTAATCCTTAATTGATTCACCAAAACTGTGATCCGATTGTGGTATTCTTCAATGGTTTCAGAATCCAACATTCTTATATTATCAAATTCACAACGTAGCGTTTGAAGTCTGACTGTCTTAATTCTATCTTCCCCTCGATAGGATCTGAAGAGAAAATCCCACGCCTCCTTTGAAGACTTTGATGCAGAAATTCTTTCAAGTATTGGTTCTTCGACGAATTGATAGATATACAGCAAAGCCTTCTTATCATTTTTACGGTTTTCCTTTAATTCATTCGTTTGAATGATGTTGAGTTGTGCGTTATCCCTTGGTTCCACGAAACCTTCTTCAACCATCGACCATAGATCTTGCGATTCGAAGAGTACTTTCATTTGGATACTCCAGAGATTGTAGTTTTTTCCATTTAATTTTGGTATCGCGGGTTGTAGGAGCATTTTGTTCTGGAAAGACATTGATCTATACTTTTGGATGTTTCGAATGATGAATGATGAATGATGTTTGAATGTTTTGTTTTCTTCTTTGTGTTTTTGATTGTGATCTTCCTTGCTCTGATACCAATTTGTTGGTAATTGCAAGTTTCAAAAGATTCACAAATAATAACTGAATTCGATATCTGTCTACATGATCCAAATACATATATATAGGTTTATACAAATAACTGTCATTAACTAATAGTAACCGCTAATCTAACGGTAACTAACTAATCTACATTAACTACTAACGGTACTAACTATAATCTAACTTATTCCTTCCAATAAATACCTGGTGTAGGGGGAATGCAGTCAAAGAAAGTGGTTGCTGATTTGCGTGATTGAAGGATACAACCACGTGAAAAAAGAATTAGATGTGTGTGATCAAGAGAAGATTTAGATAGTGAAAAGGAGATGAAGTCGAAGGAAGAAAAGGGTTGTAGGTGAACCGAGAAAAGTGATCAAATCTGCGTGTTGGCCTTTAGCTATCCAGGCATATTGCTAGTTTTATATGCAAATTGTATAGCTAAAATTTCTTTTGACTTGGTTATCAAACTTAGTGTGGTGTTTGAAATATAGTATGGTGATAGTTGTTTGCTTCGTCAATCAGCGATTATCCGTTGAATTAGGAATTAGATAGGTCACTTGTTTCGATATCTTGAGTGTTTGATAACCTTCAAATCGAATAAAAAATATATAGAAGGATAATAACATTTTTTGCTTCATTAGAGTTGCAAATGTAGTAACACCAATATTGTTGTGCGGACCGAATCCCATTACATGTTTTACACTAGCATGATGACCTAGAGGACACACCTGTCACGTCACACACATGATTATAGTGTCTAGTGATGAATTATAGTGATTACACTCATCAAAACTTCATATTCATTTTGGTGGTTCATGCCCCTCTAAACACTCACAAACACACACTTACGTACTGAAGCTTTGTGCTTACTACTTGAACTTCTTTTCATTAGTTGCAAGCTTTACATTATATGAGAATATAGAGAAACTTGATCGTAAAGAAATGCTACCTAACCTACTTGCTACGTGATCTGCATAAAAGCAAGAAAACTGTTAACAGTGACACAACACTCCCATGGAAAGTTGGTAATGTGGAAAGCATGCTCAGTTTAGTCTTCCGCACGTATGAAGAAATGGTCGAGAATTGTTGAGTCTTTTTCTAGTTAGTTGGTTTATTTTTGAAATTTGAATAAGTTGTTAAGGGATTGCGAATTCTAAGGATACCCGTTTGTTTTCTTTTCTATTTAAAGGAGAGCTCTCCTGTGGATTATGTACTCTAAAAAAGACTTTCATTGAATAACAAAAAGACTCATTCTCTCTCTACCATTGTTAATCTAACCACTGTTTCATTAGTGGTATCAGAGCTCTGGTTTCCGCCTTCGAGTTCTTCCTGTCAATTCCTCATGGCCGATCAAACTAGCAATCTTCCCACTACGCCAACCCATATCCCTGTGTTTAAAGGAGAAGGGTAGGAACACTAGAACATCCGCGTGAAGACGATACTCAAGTCCAGAGATCCATGGGACCTGGTTGATGCTTGTATCGATGAAACCGAAACAGATGCAAACAAGCTGAAGAGTCTGAAGAAAAAGGATGCCCATGCTATGTCCTTAATTCAACAGGATGTACATGACACTCTTTTATCCCGGATTGCCTCAGCATCATCTGCCAAAGAAAGCTGGGAGATCTTGAAACTTGAGTTTCAAGGTGATGTTCAAGTGAAGGGTGTAAAGCTTCAAGGGCTGCGAAGGGATTTTGGAAACCTATCCATGAAAGAAATAGAGTTGGTTGGTGATTACTTTTCTTGGGTCATGGATATAGTGAACAAAATAGATCGTATGGAGAGGAAGTGATGCGGTCCCAAGTGTGGATGAGGAAGCTTTAGCCTTTTTGGAGGCCCAAGATCGCTTATCCAAGGGGGCTTCACTAAAATGGTCATAAGTTGGGCTAGAAGTCTCCGTTTTGGGCCCACGACCAGTCAAAACGACCGTTGGACCGAGGAGCACGTTTTGACAAACCGCCGTAGGCGGTTTGGGTCATCGTTTCGGCCCAAAAACAGCTTATTTTAGGAGTTATTTCAATTTTTGTCTTATTTTTACATTTTGTTGGACTTTGCTTTTGGCCCAGTTTTCGGCCCGTTTATGTTTTGTGGCCCATTCGAATTTTGTTTTGTTTATTTATATGAATGTAAGAGATGGGAGAAAGATTATTCAAGTTATATAAAAATCTGTTTTTTCTCTCTATCACTGTGTGTGTTAGTGATCAACCCTGATTATCGGTATTCTTTGTGAATCAACGATAGTTAGAAGAATTGTTCCTGGTATTCTCGTTGAATCAACAGGTCAATTATCTATCTCTCTGTTTCCGACTGCATCAGGAAGTGACAGATCAAGTGATTGTGGAGAATGTTTTGAGAAGTCTTTCGTCTAAATGTGATATTGTGGTACCATCTATTGAGGTAGGGTATGATCTATCTAAACTCTCTCCTATTAAACTTATGGGCTCTTTGCAGTCACAGGAGCAAAGAGTGATAAGCAGGGTTAGTGACAAAACAGCAAAGACTGAAGACTATGCACTCCAAGTGGTTCAAGAATTCAATCGACCTCAAAATACAAATGGTGCTCGTGGCCGTGGACGTGGAGTTGCAAGAGGTCGTGGACAAGGACATGCACTAGATCGAAGCCGAGTACCTCAGTGTTATGTGTGCAAGAAATACGGTCACATATCCACTGATTGTTGGTACAATCAAGAACCACAGGCAAATGTGGCAGAAGCAAATGATCAAGAAGAAGTTAAAGAAGAACAACATCTTTTCATGGCAATTGTAGAAGATGAAAAACTGTCTTATTACAAAATCCGATCAGGTACAAAACAATAACTTGTGGTTCATTGACTCTGGGTGTTCGAACCATATGACAGGTTCTAGATCAAGTTTTACTCGACTAGATGAAACGTTCAAAGTGGAATTGAAATTGGGAAACAAAAGAAAGCTGTCAGCTTAAGGAAAGGGAACTGTTCGAGTGAATGCAGGAACTATGGGTTCAAGACTTCTTGATGATGTGTACTATGCTCCTTCTCTGGAGTATAATCTCTTATCTGTTGGGCAACTTATGAAGAAGGGGTATTCTCTACTTTTTGAACATGACAAGTGTGTAATCAAGAACCAAGGTGCTGAAGTGATGAAGATCCATGTACTCAGCAACATGTTTCTTCTTGATGTCTCCTCACCTGAAGTCATAACTTCTGGTGCTGATTCGATCTCTCAATTGTGGCACAAGAGGTTTGCTCATTTAAACTTTGATAGTATGAGACTACTACATCATAATAATATGGTAAGAGAGCTTCCTCGTATCAAAAGATCATCAAAGTGTGAAGGGTGTTTATTGGGAAAACACTCAAGAGCTCCCTTCAGATCTTACTCTTGGAGAGCTAAGACAAGATTAGAACTTGTTCATGCAGACCTCTGTGGTCCCATGCAAGTTCAAAGCCTTGGTCATAGCCTTTACTACCTTCTTTTGATTGATGATTGTATAAGAATGTCATGGGTGTACTTTCTCACAAACAAATAAGATGCTCTTGCTAAATTCAAAGTTTTTAAAACCTTGGTTGAAAAGCAATGTGAAAACACTATAAAGGTTTTGCGTACTGATAGAGGGGGAGAATTTTGTTCAAAAGATTTTGATACTTTCTGTGAAAATAATGGCATACGTAGAGAATTAACAATTCCACACACACCTCAACTATATGGTGTTGTGGAACGTAAGAATCATACTATTATAGAAAATGGTAAGAAGCATGTTAAAAGAAAAGAAGTTACCGAATTTATTGTGGGCAGAGGCTGTAGCAATAGCCGTATATGTGTTAACAGATCTCCAACAAGTGCAGTTGATGGTAAAACAACCCTTCAAGCATGGTCAGGAGAAGTTCCTGATCTGTCTAAGCTCCGGGTGTTTGGTAGCGTTGGATATAAGCATGTGTATGTTCAAGGAAGAAAAAAGTTGGATGATCGGTCACAAAGAGTGATCATTATTGGTTACTTTCATAAAGTCCCTATTACAGATTATTCAACCTATCTACCAAACAATTTGAAGCTAGTAGGGATGTCAGTATTATTGAAGAAGCATCATGGAATTGGGAAGAAACTGGCAAATGCGAAAAAGTGATGGTTGACTTATCTTATGAAGACCCATTCCCTGTGAATGAAAGTGTACCTGATGATGGGTCAACATCACAGACAAGCCCAACATAATGTGTGGATGGAGTAGCCTCAAGTTCTTGTTCAGTGCACATATGGGTTTAGTAATCACCTTTGCATGAAGAGTCTCCATCAAGTACACCCGGTACATCGCAATGGCCTTTAAATTTTTCGTCTTTTGTCTGATATTTTATGCTTCTATTCGGGCACTTGAACCTGAAGAATGCATGCATTTACAATTTGCTTTAAGTATGTGTGATCCCATGTATTATCATGATGCTGCTTAAAGGAAAGAATGGCAAGTTGCCATGACTGAGGAACTAGCTGCTATCGAAAGATACAATACGTGGGAATTGGTCTCGCTACCCCTTGGCAAGAACGTTGTTGGGTTAAAGTGGTTTTTTAAAACCAAACTAGGTGTTGATGGTCAAGTTATAAAGCACAAAGCCAGGTTAGTGGCTAAGGGGTATTCACAAAGGAAGGGTATTGACTTCGGAGAAACCTTTGCACCAGTGGCCAGATTCGAAACAATCAGGGTGGTTCTAGCTGTGGCAGCTCAAAGAGGGTGGTCTTTACATAGATGTAAAGTTGGATTTTTTGAATGAAGAGCTTGATGAAGATATATATGTTGAACAACCAGAAGGGGATGAATTGAAGGACTCAAGTGACAAAGTGTATAAACTTAAGAAGGCATTGTATGGTCTTAAACAGGCCCCAAGGGCCTGGTATGCTAAAATTGATGGCTATTTTACTCGAAACGGTTATCATAGAAGTCTTAATGAGCCAACATTGATATGTGAAAAAAACTAGTAACAATGATATTATCTATGTTTGTCTGTATGTGGATATCATATGTACTAGTTCTCATGATGAGCTCATCTCAGAATTTAAGCAAGGTATGCAGGAGGTTTTTGAAATGACACATATAGGGATTCTATAATAATTCCTTGGGCTTGAAGTGAAACAATCTAGTGAAGGTGTATTTGTGAACCAAGGGAAGTATGCTATGAGTCTACTCAGTAAATTTCAAATGAAGGATAGTAAAACTGAAGCAGTTCCTATGAGTCTTTATGAGAAGTTCCAAGTTGATGATGGTGAAGACAAAGTGAATGAAACGATGTACAGAAGCTTGGTGGGAGGCCTTATGTACCTTACTCACACAAGACCGTGGCAAGATTCATGCAGGCCTTATGTACCTTACTCCAGCTTAAGAAGGATCTCAGGTACATTGCAGGCACAACCAATTTTGGTTTATGGTCTGAAGGAAGAAATAATGTTCAACTAGTGGGATATACCGATAGTGATTGGGCAGGATGTTTGGATAACAGAAAGAGTGTGTCTGCAAATGTGTTTCTCCTTGGTAACTCAGCTGTTTCTTGGTGTTCTAAGAACAAAATACTGTGGCTGTTTCAAGTACTGAAGCTGAGTATATCTCAGCTACAAGAGGTACATGTCAAGCTGTGTGGTTGAGAAGAATTTTGAGTGATCTTGGGGTAACTCAAGAACAAGAAACTACTCTACTTTGTGATAGCAAGTCTGCAATAAACTTGTCCAAAAATCCAATTATGAACAGCCGGTCAAAGCACATTGAGCTCAAGTATCACCTCATTCGAGATATGGTGAATCAGAGACAAGTTAAGCTGGAGTATTGTGGTAGAAGTGAACAGTTGGCTGATCAGGGGGTGTTAAAAGTGACACAACACTCCCATGCAAAGTTGGTAATGTGGAAAGCATGCTCAATTAAGTCTTCCACACGTGTAAAGAAATGGTCAAGAGTTGTTGAGTCTTTTGCTAGTCAGTTAGTTTAATTTTAAATTTTGAATAAGTTGTTAAGGGATTGCGAGTTATAAGCATACCCGTTTGTTTTCTATTTAAACGGGAGTTCTCCTCTAGATTATGTACTCTCAAAAAAGACTTTCATTGAATAACAAAAAGACTCATTCTCTCTCTACCATTGTTAATCTAATCACTATTTTATCAAAAACAACTACATCACTTTGACCCATTAAACATTAATTAAACATATCAAATATAACAAATAAATAAGACTTAAAATCTGCAAGAACTCGTGAACAGATCCACTGCAGACCAATACGTAGAACAAAGATCCATTTATCTACCAACCCGTAACCCGTGAACAACTCGATTAACCCAACATGTTTTACCAGATCAAACCCTTTTTACCACGTCCAGAATATATTGCAGAAGCAAGATCGGCACATAATCCTGCTGCTAGCCTTGCAGCAAGTGTTGAATCTTTGTTTGCGTAAGTATCAAGAGAGAAATGAGTGCGAGACTATCAGACAATCAATTATAACAATTACATTCAATATTCTCATTAAAGTGGACCTTAAAACAAAGACAATGATAATTGGGGGTCCATATATCACATAATGTTTATAAATCTGTCCAAGAATAGATCAGTTACAAGCTAACACTAACAAAGTAATAAATATGCTTACCATCAATGGTTCTTCACGTGTAATTTCTCTTGTTGAAATCAGATGGCATCTTCCAACAATATACCTACAAGGATTTAGTGAACCACACAGCATAACTTGATGAGGCCTAATCCAACATTTCGTATCAGAGGGCTCGGGTTAAGAAAGGAGAGCTGTTTTGATAGTCATTTTCGAGAGCGGGTGCAGCCGTTTTTGGCTGTGCGGATGACGTCAAAAAGTAGCCTGTGTGGTGCGATTATTGTCAAGAGAACAAGCCTATGTGGCTGTAATCCGTGGGTGTTTTGAAGATGTTCGAGTGAGCAAGTAGAGACAAGAAAGAGATGATCTTTGTCATCATGAAGGCTTCTGCGTGAGCGATGCAATGTTCTTTGTGTACCAAGGAGAGATAAGAGAACAAGAAGAGAACATTTTATGTGAATCAATTCAGAAGATGGAACTGATCTGTGTGATCGAAAGAATGGTGCTATAGAAGATGCGAGATCTATGTGATCGAACATGAATGATCTGTGTGATCAAGGCGCGATTGGGTTTGTGTGATCCAAATAAAAATCGATCTGTGTGATCAAAGGACAAAGATCTCATGTAGGGGAAAGGCAGACAAAGAAAATGGCTGTTGATTTGTGTGATTAAAGGGTACAACCACGTGAAAAAAGAATTATATCTGTGTGATCAAGAGAATATTTAGATAGTGAAAAGGAGACGAAGTCGAAGGCAGAAAAGGGTTGTAGGTGAACCGAGAAGAGTGATCAGATCTGCGTGTTGGCCTTTAGCTATCCAGACATCTTGCTAGTTTTATATGCAGATTTTATAGTTAAACTTGAAGGCTATCACAGCCTCTTTGTACACACTCACAGATCGATATGTGAAAAGATATGAACAGAGAATTTACGTACTAAATATTCACATACATCTATCAAATGTGCAGATTACAGGGGTTTATATAGGTGTTGGTTGTGACGGTTATACACCAACCGACAGTTACATTCTTCTAACCGATACTAACTATACTTACAAATACATACAGACCCTTGGACTTTTTATCCTATTACACTTGACCCATATAGTTTATTAACATATATTATAATGCCAATATTATACTTCCAACAATGCCTCCCCTAATGTTGGCATTATAAATCTTCGTTCGAGCTTTACTTCTTTGCAGGTCCATAGCCCGAGGCCAGCCACGAACATCACTCACTCTTCTTTTCGAAGTATATCCTTCCTGAGCCTCTTTGTCGTTCCTTTATATTCTTATAATACCACACCATGAGATCCAAATATTGGTTGTAAATCATAACAAGTTTGATGTAACTTTGTGAGTTAATCCCAAGATCTGCTGCAATTAAAGGCCAAAACTTATTGTGACTCACTCTTGTCTTCCCACCATTCAATTGAACCCCCACATTTCTCTGAAAACAACGCTGGATATAGAGGAGAATCATCACATCCGTCTATACTCCCTGGCACAAATGTGTCTTCTAACTCCAATAGGGATTCATATCTTCCACAGGATCTTAACATAGGCTCTGATACCATTTATTGGTTGCGAATGAACTTGAAATAACACAAACTTAGATTTACAATCTGATCACAGACTTTTACATTTGAACAACGATTAATACATCCATTGTCCCCTATATATACTACATACAGTTGACGGTTACACTCAACCGTTGTATCTGTCATTACAGTTACTTTTGGCGGGACAAATAACCTACCTAGTTCGACCCATATGTACATTCAAGTATTACAATACTTACTATATAATAATTACAGTAATATAACTAATGTGACTTATGCTAAACTTAACTATGTCCAACACAAACTTAGATTTACAATCTAGAGGAGAATCATCACATCCGTCTATACTCCCTGGCACAAATGCGTCTTCTAACTCCAATAGGGATTCATATCTTCCACAGGATCTTAACATAGGCTCTGATACCATTTACTGGTTGCGAATGAACTTGAAATAACACAAACTTAGATTTACAATCTGATCACAGACTTTTACATTCGAACAACGATTAATACATCCATTGTCCCCTATATATACTACATACAGTTGACGGTTATACTCAACCGTTGTATTTGTCATTACAGTTACTTTTGGCGGGACAAATAACCTACCTAGTTCGACCCATATGTACATTCAAGTATTACAATACTTACTATATAATAATTACAGTAATATAATATAACTATGTGACTTATGCTAAACTTAATTATGTCCAACACAAACTTAGATTTACAATCTAGAGGAGAATCATCACATCCGTCTATACTCCCCGGCACAAATGCATCTTCTAACTCCAATAGGGATTCATATCTTCCACAGGATCTTAACATAGGCTCTGATACCATTTATTGGTTGTGAATGAACTTGAAATAACACAAACTTAGATTTACAATCTGATCACAGACTTTTACATTCGAACAACGATTAATACATCCATTGTCCCCTATATATACTACATACAGTTGACAGATATACTCAACCGTTGTCACTGTCATTACAGTTACTTTTGGCGGGACAAATAACCTACATAGTTCGACCCATATGTACATTCAAGTATTACAATACTTACTATATAATAATTACAATAATATAACTAATGTGACTTATGCTAAACTTAATTATGTCCAACACAAACTTAGATTTACAATCTGATAAGAGACTTTTACATTCGAACAACGATTAATACATTCATTGTCCCCTATATATACTACATATAGTTGACGGTTATACTCAACCGTTGTAACTGTCATTACAGTTACTTTTGGCGGGACAAATAACCTACCTAGTTTGACCCATATGTACATTCAAGTATTACAATACTTACTATATAATAATTACAATAATATAACTAATGTGACTTATGCTAAACTTAATTATGTCCAACAATCTCCCCCCTAAGTTTAGCATCCTTGCTTCCATCTTCAACCAAACTTGAATCTTTTCTTTGGTGGTAGTTTAACCCCATGTTGAGTCTTCTGCTCTTTCCTTGGTGTCATCTTACTTCCTTCTCCTACTTCAACAGTAATTTCTCTTCCTTTAAACTTGAGATGATACCATTCCAACATCTCCAACTAACGTAGATAAACAATCTTTATTGACTTTATAATACTTTCTTGATCTCCTGCTGCAAATAATTATAAATTGTATCCCAATTGATTCACTACTTCAGCCCATTTTCCATTCTGATTTGTTTTGATGTATCCTCCATGACTTTGCACTATCATGTATAAGTTCATTAAACTTATACGATGTCCAAACAAATCTCTTGGTGGCATAGGACTTGGGATCTTGATTTTTAACACATATGAGATGAACCATTCCACCACTTTTTCAAATTCATATTCAAATTTCTCTTTGTGTTCTTGCACTTTGCCAGCTATGTGGATTAAATCCATAAAAACAATGCAATCTTGTAGAGATGATATATTGGTTGTGTATACTATTGGTCCATTTTCCTTATTTTCTCTTGTTACATTCTGATCTGCCTCAGTTGCAATAGTTTCGAAATGATTCCACATAAGTGATTTTTCATAATGTTCTTTTGTGACTTCTTGATGTCTTTTGGTTGGAACAATCTGTTGTTCCATCTTCTTGGGCATTTGGACTTCTGCATGATCTTGTTCCTTTATGTTCTTCATTGGACATTGATGATCATGATGATGGTTTTTATTGCAGCGCCAACATGCGGTGGTATCATTTATCTTATCCTTCTTTGTGAGATGACACATATCTCCTTCAAATTTTACTTCGAAACCTTGTTTCGATAACTTCTCAACACTAAGTATGTTTCTCTTTAGAGTGGGTACATAAAATATATCTTCTATCACATGAAATCTTCCACTACTTTGAATTATGGTGTTACCTTTTCCTCTAAAGTACTCACGTGCGTATCCATCCGAACATCCTTCCACACCAAACGAATTGCTCATTTGTCTGAGTGCCTTTCGGTTTCCTGTAGCGTGTTGTTTGCGAGTCATGCTTGCAAACCAGACAAATTCCCACTTTTGATTGTCTTTTCCTTTGATTAAGAACTCGGTCTTCTTAACTTTCTCTGGGCAGTCCCGTCGATAATGAAATGGTTTATTGCAGAGGCTGCAATGCATTCCTTTCGGGTAACCGTAGTAGTTCCATTTTCCCTTCACTTTTCGATCGTCTTCTTTCTGGGCAGATTTCTCGTCTTCTGCCATTGATCGATTGCTTCCCTTGAATTTGAAGTTTTCCACTTTAACGCATAAAGAGTCTACACTACTCTTTCCTCGATCTTCCTGATCGGCCTCGTCGTTTTCTACATCTTTTTTCTCTGAAAACAACGCTGGATATAGAGGAGAATCATCACATCCGTCTATACTCCCTGGCACAAATGCGTCTTCTAATTCCAATAGGGATTCATATCTTCCACATGATCTTAACATAGGCTTTGATACCATTTATTGGTTGCGAATGAACTTGAAATAACACAAACTTAGATTTACAATCTGATCACAGACTTTTACATTCGAACAACGATTAATACATCCATTGTCCCCTATATATACTACATACAGTTGACGGTTATACTCTACCGTTGTAACTGTCATTACAGTTACTTTTGGCGGGACAAATAACCTACCTAGTTTGACCCATATGTACATTCAATTGAACCCCCATATAAAGAGCATATAAATCACCTTTTGCCCTTCAATAGTTGGTGGAAAAGCACTACGTTGCTTTAACACATATTTGATAAACCACTTGACCATTCCATAAAACTTATCCTTAATTTGTTGCTTATTGACAGTGATATCATTAATAACTTTGAGTAGATCTAAGAAAACAACCATATCTTCTATACTTGATACTTTTTCTTCATGATCCACAACCGGTTCTTTTCCTTTACTTTCTTGCGACTGATTGTTATTTCTTGTTGTCTCCAAATTTAGTTCTTCAAAATATCTCCACATCCTTTCGGTTTTATCTATTTGTTTAGTGTCACCCAAATCCGAAGATAGTTCCTCATTCTTTTCGAAGAATTCTTGTTCCATATTCTTCTGTTCACTTGCTTTGTCGGGCTCATCTTCGAATGTCTTAGAAATACAACACATCGTACCTTCAAATGTTACTTCAAAGCCTTGATAAACAAGTTGTTCAAGGCTCAAGACATTCTTCTTCATTGTCGGTATATAATATACAGATTCAACGATTTGCCTTTTACCGTTACATGGTATTTCAATTCTTCCTTTGCCTCTAAAATATTCTTTAAGAAACCCGTCTATGTAAGTTTCAACACCGAAACTTTTCTTCAAAGATTTGAACAAGTCTCTGTTTCCACATGCATGTTTCTTTCGTTTCAAACACACGTACCAAATTTCACTCCAATCTCTTCCTTTCGTACTTTTCACCAAGAATTCAGAAAACTGAATTCGGTTTTCGCAGAATTGTTTAAAATTCCCGGGCTGATTGCAATATGGACAAACATGGTTTTTCCCTCGTCTTCTTCCATTTCTTCCCCTTGCCATCTTTCGAAACTTTCTGGAGGCTTTCTCGTGTTTCTTCTTGATCGATTTTCCAAGATCAAATTTGAGGTTGTCCACTTTGATGCATAATGTCTCCATACTCGAATCCTCCCTGTCTTCATGACCAAAAACATTCGATTCATCCTGGTCCTCCTGACCAAATCGCAATGCCGGATTCATCACCAAAACATCCGCACCATCAATACTCCCTGCAACATATTGATCTTCCATTTCAATCGCTCTTCCAAACACACAAGACACACACAACGATCACCGCTTCCCTTAAGTTTCAAATCCCCCTGATTTCTCCAACGGTCTCCGCTTCACAACACAATCGACTCACTCGATTCTCCACAGGATGATCCCAAGAGCGTCACGCTCTGATACCAATTGAAGGCTATCACAGCCTCTTTGTACACACTCACAGATCGATATGTGAAAAGATATGAACATAGAATTTACGTACTAAATATTCACATACATCTATCAAATGTGCAGATTACAGGGGTTTATATAGGTGTTGGTTGTGACGGTTATACACCAACTGACAGTTACATTCTTCTAACCAACACTAACTATACTTACAAATACATACAGACCCTTGGACTTTATATCCTATTACACTTGACCCATATAGTTTATTAACATATATTATATTGCCAATATTATACTTCCAACAAAACTTTCTTTTGTCTCGGTTATCAAACTCAATGTGGTATTTGAAATATAGTATCCTAATAATTATTGGCTTCGTCAATCAGCAGATTAACCGTTGAAGCAGGAATTAGATAGGTCACTTGTTTCGATATGTAGAGTGTTTGAGAACCCTCAAATCGAAAACACATATATTTTATGATGTTTACATGATAATACTTAAAAAATTATTATATATCTTGGCATACTTTATAGAAGGATCATAACATCTATTGCTTCATTATAGCTGTAAATGTACTAACTGCAATATTGTTGTGCAGACCAAATCCCATTACCTATTTTACACTAGCATGATGACCTGGAGGACACTCCTGTCATGTCATACACACAATTATAGTTTGTAGGGATGAATTATAGTGATTAAACTCATCAAAAATTCGTATTTATTTTTGTTGGGTTTAATCTTGACGGGTCGGTTCACAAGTTGGTTTTTGTTAATTAGTATTTGTTTTGTTTAGTTAACTAAATAAATAGTTTATGAAATAAGTAATGGATCATGGGGAAGGAATTAGTCAATGTTGACAAGGACTCAAGCAGAAAACGTGTGAAAGTTAAGTGCAAAAGTGTAAGTCGGATGCATAATTAAAAGGAAGAATGGGTCATACTTTGTACCGGATCTTTAGTTGAGATGACTAAGTAGGTGGTACTTTTAGGAATTTTTTAATGCTAGTTTTATGTTCCCATGTTTGTTTTGTATGTCTATTTATAGCCTTTAGCTTTGTTGAATGATATATGATGGTTTTTCATTTGACTCTTTTTGCATGTGAAGTTTTATTTACATCTTTCTTCTGTTCTTCAATTCGTGAGTTTGGAGTGTGTAATTTCAAGTTTGATAACCAACAATTTTGTTGGTTCAGGCCCCTCTAAACACACACACATACACACACTTATGTATTAAAGCTTTGTGCTAATTGCTTGAACTTCTTTTCATTCATTGCAAGCTTTACGTTATATAGGAAAATATAAAAACTTGATCCAAAAGAAAATCTACCTAACCTACTTGATAAGTGATCTGCATAAAAGCAGGAAAACAACTCCATCACTTTGACCCATTAAACATTAATTAAACATGTCAAATAAATATGACTTAAAATCTACTAAAACTCGTGAATTCATCCATTGTAGACCCATACGTAGAATAAAGATACATTTACCTTCCGACCCGTAACCCCTGAACAACTCGATTAACCCAAAATATTTTACCATATCAAACCCTTTTTACCACGTCCAGAATACATTACAGAAGCAAGATCGGCACATAATCTTGCTGCTAGCCTTGCAGCAATTGTTGAATCTTTGTTTGCGTAAGTATCAAGAGAGAAATGAGCGCAAGACCACCAGACAATCAATTATAACCATTACATTCAATTTTCTCATTAGAGTGATAATTGGAGGTCCATATATCACATAATGTTTATACATGTATCCAAGAATAGATCAGTTACAAGTTATCAATAACAAAGTAATAAAAATGCTTACCATCAATAGTACTTCACGTGTAATTTCTCTTGCTGAAATCAGATGGCATCTTCCAACAATATACCTACAAGGATTTAGAAACCACACAGCATAACTTGCTGGGGCCTGGAGCGCTCGGGTTAAGAAAGGAGGCTGTTTTGATAGTTATTTTCGAGAGGGAGTGCATCCCATTTTGGCTGTACGGATGACGTCAAAGAAGTAGCCTGTGTGGTGCAATTATTGTCAATAGAACAAGCCTGTGTGGCTGTAATCTGGGGGTGTTTTGAAGATGTTCGAGTGAGCAAGTAGAGATAAGAAAGAGACGATCTTTGTCATCACGAAGAGTTCTGCGTGAGCGATGCAATGTTCTATGTGTACCAAGGAGAGATAAGAGAACAAAAAGAGGACATTTTATGTGAATCAATTCAGAAGATGGAACTGATCTTTGTGATCAAGAGAACGGTGCTATAGAAGATTCGAGATCTGTGTGATCGAACAAGAATGATCTTTGTGATCAAGGCGCGATTGGGTCTGTGTGATCCAAATAAAAATTGATCTGTGTGATGGAAGGACAAAGACCTGGTTTAGGGGGAAGGCAATCAAAGAAAGTGGCTGCTGATTTGTGTGATTAAAAGGTACAATCAGATGAAAAAAGATTTAGTATCTTGATAGTTATTTGCTTAGTCAATCAGCAGTTTATCTATTGAAGCAGAAATTAGATATGTCACTTGTTTCGATATCTAGAGTGTTTGAGAACCCTCAAATCGAAAACACAAATATTTTATGATGTATACATGATAATACATTAAAAATTATTGTATATCTTGGCATACTTTATAGAAGGATCATAACATCTATTGCTTCATTAGAGCTGCAAATTTAGTAACTGCAATATTGTTGTGTAGACCGAATCCCATTGCATGTTTTACACTAGCATTATGACCTGGAGGGCACACCTGTCACGTCACACACATGATTACAGTGTCTAGGGATGAATTATAGTGATTACACTTGATGGAGTATGGAGCTGGTTTATTAGTATTAGAAAGTATAAGGGTTGTATTGAACATCTTGTATAGTGTAGGGACTGAACTTGTATTTTGTTTCATTTGTTTGTTAATAGCCGTTAGGTGTAAATTAGTTAGTTAGGGCTTGCAATTGGGGTTATTAAAATGATGATCTCAAATAAGCTTAGGAATAACTTTCTTTTGATACTCATCTGATTCTTGATCTTAGTTCATTGATCGTAGTTGATTTCATATTCGTCTTGTTGATTGTGTTGAATACTTGATTGATTCACTAGTTTAATTTCACAATTGGTATCAGAGCCTGGTTAGAGGCTCGATTCAGTGAACGAAAGGCAAACCGACAATCCAAGACGGTGGAAGATAATCGAGGAAGAAAATCCGATTGCCGACAGGCAATTAGTACACAATTCCTGTCACGATGGTGTCTACCAAGTTTGAAATTGAGAAGTTTGACGGGAAGAATGACTTCGAACTATGGAGAGTGAAGATGAGGGCACTGTTGGTGCATCAAAGGGTGGTGTCTGCACTCGCAGGGGTTGCACCACAACCGGCAGTAGATGCAACTGAAAAGGAGAAAGCGAATTTGGCTGCTAAATGGCAAGACATGAAGGATAAGGCTCACAGTGCAGTAATACTGAGCCTAGGTGATCGTGTACTGAGGGAAGTCTCAAAAGAAACCTCAGCAGCCGGAATCTGGTCAAAGTTAGAAGGACTTTACATGACCAAGTCTTTAGCAAACAAACTTTACTTGAAGAAGAGGCTTTACACCTTTCATATGTCATCAGGTAAAACTCTTGAAGATCATGTAGATGAATTTAACAAGTTGATTTTAGACTTAGAGAATATAGATGTAAAACTGGATGAGGAAGATCAGGCTGGTGTATTTTTGACCTCCTTACCATCATCATTTGAGCATTTCGTTGACTCTTTAATGTATGGGAGGGAAACTCTAACTATGGAAGAAGTATTGGCTGCTCTAAACTCAAAAGAACTCAAGAAGAGAGCTGATGAGCAAGATGACCTTGATGAGGGTTTAGTAGTTAGAAGGAGATCTGATCAAAGAACCTTTAAAGGCAAACTAAATCATAGGTCTAAGTCAAGGACTAAAAGGAGATGTTATGTGTGCGACTCTGATAAACATCTTAAGAGAGAATGTCCTAGTAGGAGAAAGAAGAAGGGAAAAAATTACTCGTTTAAGGGACAGAGTAATGTGTCTCAGGATGATTCAAATAATGGATATGAAAGTGGAGAAGTCCTGGTAGTGTCTAGGCACAATGGCAAAGATGATTGGATCCTTGACTTAGGACGTTCATACCACATGACTCCCCATATAGAATACTTTCATGAAATTGACATGAAACATATGGGAGTAGTACAATTGGGTGATGATAGACCCTGTGAGATTATAGGTCAAGGGCTAGTATCATTGCAACTTGATAATGAGCAAAGATTGTCCTTGAGAATGTGAGATACATTCCTAAGTTAACTAGGAATTTGATCTCACTAGGCACATTTGGGAAGTTAGGATATGGAGTAAGTCTAAATAATGGGAAAGCTAAGGTCATTAAAGGTTCTATGTTAGTAATAACTGGTACCAGAGGGGTCAACAACATTTATCTGTTAAATGGGAAAATGTCTGAAGGAGTAAGTGCAGTTGCAAACGCTAAGCAAGTGAGTGGTGCTAAGTTGTGGCATCAAAGATTAGGCCACATAAGTGTTCAAGGGCTGCAAGAGCTAAAGAAACAAGAGCTGATTGACAATCTAGCTGATGCTGATGCTGATTGACAATCAATTGCTGATGGGCATATTAAGTATGGAAAGCTAGATGCTAGAGATTTTAAAGTTGTCATGATGGGATACCCTGAGGGGCAAAAGGGGTATAGGTATTGAAGTTTTGATGATGTGAGTCCTAAAGTAGTAGTATGCATGGATGTAAACTTTCAAGAAGAAGTGTTTTACAAAGATGAAATGGGTAAAGGTGATGAGAAAAGGGATGTGGCTGAAGATAGCCATGGTGTTCAAATTGAGGTGGATTTGGATGATCCTGAGCCTGATAGTGACCATTCAGGCTTCCATCTTGATGGCAATGCCGAAGGGACTGTGCAGCAGGAGTCTTCAAGTTCTATTCCTTATAGCCTTGCTAAGAATAGGACTAGAAGAAACATTAAGCCACCTGTGAAATTCAAGGAATATGACCAAAATGTATTTGATAATCTATCAGCTTTTGTGTTTGTTGCTGCAGAAGAAGAGGACTCAAATGAACCTCTCACTTACTATGAGGCTATAAGATCTACTCATAAAAGTAAGTGGTTCAAGGCTATGCAAGATGAGATGGAGTCTTTGCACAAAAACCACACATGGACATTGGTGGCCGGATAGACCAATTGATCAAAAGATAGTGAAGTGTAAGTGGTTGTATAAACTAAAGGAAGGTATCCCAGGAGTTGAGAAACCCAGATACAAGGCAAGATTAGTTACAAAGGGGTTTACTCAAAGAGAGGGGATAGATTACCATGAGATGTTTCACCTGTGGTAAGGCACACTTCTATCAAAGTATTACTCTCATTAGTAGCTCACATGGATATGGAGTTAGAATAGTTAGATGTGAAAATAGCTTTTTTGCTTGGTTTTGAGGTGCCTGGAGATAAAGTATGTTTATTGCATAGGTCACTCTATGGTCTTAAACAGTCACCTAGGCAATGGTATAAAAGGTTTGATGACTATGTGTTGTCTCAAGGCTTCTATAGAAGCAAGTATGATGCATGTGTTTACATTAGAAAGGGTAAGTCTGGGATGTTCTTGTATCTCGTGCTATATGTTGATGATATGTTACTAGCTAGCAAAGATGTTTGTGACATAAGAGAGGTCAAAGAATTATTGATGACAGAGTTTGAGATGAAGGACTTAGGTCCAGCAAAGAAAATTCTGGGAATTGAGATAACCAGAGATAGAGGTGCTGGTCTTATAAGATTAACTCAATCAACTTATGTCAGAAAGATCTTGGAAAGGTTTAACATGACACGGCGTAAGCCAGTTAGTACTCCTATGGCTCAACACTTTAGTTTGTCTACATTGGACTGTCCTTAAACAGATGCAGAGTTGTGTTATATGAAGGATGTTCCTTATTCAAGTGTTGTTGGGAGTTTGATGTACCTTATGGTATGCACTAGACCAGACATCAGTTATGGTGTGAGTTTGGTTAGTAGATATATAAGTAATCCAGGGAAGAGACACTATGAAGCAGTGAAATGGTTGCTTAGGTATGTTAGTGGTACAATTAATGTGGGGTCAAACTTTGGTTCAAAATTGGTTAAGGCTGATGTGGTCATAGGATATGTAGATTCAGACTTTGCTAAAGATTTAGATAAAGGAAGGTCCATTACTAGGTATTTGTTTAAGGTAATGGGGAGCATGGTTTGTTGGAAAGCTACTCTTCAAGTTGTTGTTGCTTTGTCTAGTACAAAAGCAGAATATATAGCTTTAACTTAGGCAGTTAAAGAGGCTATATGGTTGAAGGGTCTTGTTAATGAGTTGGGAATTGTTTCTGATGAGGCTTATGTACTCTGTGATAACACTCGTGCAATTCAACTTGCCAAGCATAGTGTTTTTCATGAGAGAACAAAGTATATCAGGGTTAAGTTTCATTTTATTCGAGATATTGTTAATTCAAATGAAGTTGTGATCAAGTATGTTCATACGGAAGAGAATGCTGCTGATGCTTTGACTAAAGCTCTTCCGAGTGGAAAGTTTCAAACTCAGCTCCAAGGTGGAGATTGATGGAGTATGGAGCTGGTTTATTAGTATTAGAAAGTATAAGGGTTGTATTGAACATCTTGTATAGTGTAGGGACTGAACTTGTATTTTGTTTCATTTGTTTTGTTAATAGCCGTTAGGTGTAAATCAGGTAGTTAGGGCTTGCAATTGGGGTTATTAAAAGGATGATCTCAATTAAGCTTAGGAATAACTTTCTTTTGATACTCATCTATTCTTGATCTGAGTTCATATTCGTCTTGTTGATTGGCTTTATGCTTACTGCTTGAACTACTTTTATTATTTGCAAGATTTACATTATATAGGAAAATAAAGAAACTTGTTCCAAAAGAAAAGCCACCTAACCTACTTGCTACGTGATCTGCATAAAAGCAGGAAAATAACTCCATCACTTTCACCCATTAAACATGATTTAAACATGTGAAATAAAATAAATAAATAAAACTTAAAATCTGCTAAAACTCATGAACTCATCCACTGTAGACCCATCCTTAGAACAAAGATCCATTTACGTACCGACCTGTAACCCTTGAACAACTCGATTAACCCAATATATTTTACCAGATCAAACCTTTTTTTTACCACGTACATAATATATTACTGAAGCAAGATCAGCACATAATCCTGCACCTAGCCTTGCAGCAAGTGCTAAATCTTTTTTTGTGTAAGTATCAAGAGAGAAATGAGCGCGAGACTACCAGACAATCAATTATAACCATTACATTCAATATTCTCATTAGAGTGGACCTTAAAACAAAGATAATGATAACTGGAGGTCCATATATCACATAATGTTTATACATCTGTCAAAGAATAGATCAGTTACAAGCTGACAATAACAAAGTTATAAAAATGCTTACCATCAGCAGTTCTTCACGTGTAATTTCTCTTGTTGAAATCGGATGGCATCTTCCAACAATATACCTACAAGGATTTAGCAAACCACACAACATAAGTTGATGGGGCCTAATTCAACATTTGGTATCAGAGCACTCGGGTTCAGAAAGGAGGGCTGTTTTGATAGTCATTTTCGAGATGGGGTGCAACCCTTTTTGGCTATGCGGATGACGTCAAAGAAGTAGCCTGTGTGGTGTGCTTATTGTCAAGAGAACAAGCCTATGTGGCTGTAATCTGGGTGTGTTTTGAAGATGTTCGAGTGAGCAAGTAGAGACTAGAAAGAGACGATCTCTGTCATCACGAAGGGTTCTGTGTGAGCGATGCAATGTTCTTTGTGTACCAAGGAGAGATAAGAGAACCATAAGAGGACATGTTATGTGAATCAATTAAGAAGATCATGGAACTGATCTATGTGATCGAAAGAATGGTGCTATAGAAGATGCGAGATCTGTGTGATCGAACAAGTATGATCTATGTGGTCAAGGCGCGATTGGGTCAGTGTGATCCAAATAAAAATCGATCTGTGTGATCGAAGAACCAAGACCTGGTGTAGAGGGGGAACACAGTCGAAGAAAGTGGCTGCCTGATTTGTGTGTTTGAAGGATACAACCACGTGAAAAAAAAGAATTAGATCTGTGTGATCAAGAGAAGATTCAGATTTTTAAAAGGAGACGAAGTCAAAGGCAGAAAAGGGTTGTTGGTGAACCGAGAAAAGTGATCAGATCGGCTTGATCTAGAGGAGAAAATCTGTGTGGTATGTTTGGATCAAACCTGGTTGTGAGGGTGACTGGAAGTAGAAAACGTTTGTTGATTAGATAACCTGTGTTGAACGATCCAAAAGGAGAATCCAATTTTATGTGATTGCATTCAAATTAGAAGTACCAATGTAAGTCAGCATATTCAAGTGGACGGTGAGTACTGTTGTTTTGAAGAAAATTGAGAAGGAGGTTTAATTTTGTGTAAATTGTGATTATTGCACTTTTTTTAATGGAGAAAGAAATAAAGAGGCGGTGATTAGCTTATTGTCATGAAGTAGACAAGTATAGAAATGGTAGTGGATTGGATGAATGTTGGATTAATCTTGATTGAGTTTAATAGCGGGTCATGTATAGGTCAAGGAATTGAATATGGGCCGGCAGAAGCACATGTCTTTAGTGGTTTACTAGAGTCAAAGTAATGGGTCATCTTGACTAGTTTGTAGGAGTTTTCTTTAACTGCATGTAGTAGGTAGTTTTGAGTTTATTTTCTTTATATATTCTTTTGAATGAGAGATTTATGAAACGGTAAAACCCATCTCTTTGTGTGTATTATTGGGGCATGAACCAACATTTGGTTCTAGCAACCTTGCATCCAAGAAAGTTGCTGAATGTTATGATAATAAAAGTGAAGCACATTAACAGGAAGGTCAATGAATCAAAGAAGCAACTAGTAGAAAGAGCAAGAAGAGAAAAAAAAGTAAAGAAAGAGCAAGTAGCAAGAGACACGATCCGATCTTAAAGCAAGTAACAAGAATCGAACTTGTGTGGTTCAATCTATGAGCAAGAAGTAAGAATTGAGATCAAGTTTAAGTGGGTGAATGTTAGATTAATCTTGATCAGGTTAAAGTCGGATCAATGGGTACGGGTTGTAGCCGTTTAATGTAACTAGGTCAATGGGTCATGATTGTTGTTATGTGCAGTTTAATGTTTGAGTCATATATTTGTTTTTAGTAGGAAGTGGGGTCCTAAGCATGGGGTAGTGGTACCGTGGTCATGTTCATGCATGTAATAATAGTATTATAGATTTTAATTAAATCAATTAGATTGTGTGTGTTTCAAAGATGTAACAATATCACACTAGACACGTAGACCGTTTATCATTTCCTCTTCCTTAACTTTTTTACCTGTTATCCAACCTATCCAAAGAACTATTTTGTTACATTTTTCATAAGTTCAATAATGGTCATCCTATCAAAAACTCTAAACACTAGGGTAAACCTGGTGAAGAAGGGTCCCACATGCATAAGGTCTAAGGTCTACGGCCAATATGGATCTGATATACGTGTCCCTACCCTTCATATCAGCAAGAAGTTGTATACATGATTCAATCTTACTATAGCTCTAAGGTCCTCCCTGAGAACCCTAAACACTAGGTAACTCGTAATGTTGTAAACCACCATAAAGCAACCACAAACACTAATCAAAACCAAGGTAACCACTTAAAGGCCCTCTAACATTACCTAATCACCTACACCAACGACTGAGGCTTTTAATGCCTTAAACCGCCCTTAACACCTATAACCAATAATCACTAATCAAACCAAGGTACACCCATGATCACAAACTTCATCTACATGACTTGCACTCCATAAGTTTAGGCAACCACTATAAGTATGATGATCTACATGCGCTAAAAGTTCCCATATGTCCTAAAAGATCAGCATCTGAAAGCTTAAAGATTGATTAGCATCGATTAACATGCGTATGCATGGATTATGAAAATAAAGAATGTTTAATGCTCAATGTAACTCACATATTACCAAAAGGTTAAATAATAATATATTCCCAAAATTAAATATTATAAAGACATATGTCCAAAGATTCAAACAAGAAATAGCATGAGATATACTAGTCTTTTAAATAAATTTATATTTATGTGGTTCTTTAGTTAGAATATGCAGATCACACAAACTAAAACCACAAACAATGTAAAATAATAAGGTTATTGTGAGCAAAACTATAAAAGAAAATTTATCTATGAAGAAACAAGCAATTAAAGGCCAAAAAGATAAAAGGAAGACAAAAATATCAAAGAGAAGTTGAACACACGAAGTGGAGTCTTTAAGTGTGTGTTATGTGTGTTGTGTGTGAGAGAGAATTGTAAGTAAAAGAAGATGAAAGACTTATGAAGGATTTGAGAAACTAAAATCTAAAACTAACCAATTTGAATGTGATCAATAGTAACGCTATTAGTGGAATAAAAACTGCGATCATGGGCGGCATCTGAATCAGGTGTTACTGCATTATGTTTGTATAAATATATCTCACCATCCTCGATTATATAGCTGCACAATGGTGGAAGAGAGAGAGGGATGGAGGGAGGAGGTCACTTTAGGGTTTTCAAAGTTTTAGAAAACATTTTATTTCATTTTCTGAAAATTTATCTTTAAGAAAATAAGAGTGGAGAGAGCACTCTCATCACACTAACACTCTTAAATTTTAAACCCATAATCTTTACTACTTTATAATATATTTCATTGAGATAATATGGTAATTTCATAGAATTTGTAAGATGTGTCCTTTCAGTATCCATTATCCTTAGTCTTCTTCAAGCTGAATTCAATTGCTCGACATTCAACACGTACCCTCATCGGACCCTTCTATTTTTCCTTCAATTCAGTAGCTTGTGGGTTTGCCAAAGTGTTTCATTGCATCATTGAAGCCTGAAGCGTGGCTATGGAATGCACACTTAGGTCATCTCAATTTCCTAGCATTGAAGCAATTATCGACCAAGCAACTAGTCACAGGAGTACCGAAGATTAATCACTACACACAACTGTGTGAAGCATGCCTTGTTGGTAAGCAAAGCACATCGCCATTCCCTACTCGGAATGAGTATAGAGCTACCAGACCACTGGAACTTGTTCATGCTGACTTGTGCGGGAATATTTCACCACTAATAAAGGCAGGTAACCATTATTTCATGTTGTTGGTTGATGATTATAGCAAGTTTATATGGGTGTACATAATCAAAACAAAAGGTGAAGCTCTTTCGGTTCTTAAGAGATTTAAGGAGGCTGACGAGAATGAATGTGGGTACAAAGTAAAGAGTTTGAAAACAGATCATGGAGGGGAGTTCACAAGTAACGAATTCACAACATATTGTGAGCAACATGGAATACATAGGTTACTTACGACTCCATACTCCCCCAATAAAATGGGGTAGTAGAGAGACGTAATTGATCCATACTCAATATGGACGGAAGAAAATCAAATCTTCATCATCTGAAGGTGTTTGGTTGTGTAGCCCACATAAAGGTACATTTAGTCCATACCAAGAAACCAGATGACAGAAGTAAGATGGCCATTTACTTGGGAACAGAACTAGGAACAAAAAGGTACAGGCTGTTTGATCCAAAAGAAAACAAGATACGTATTAGTCGTGATGTTAAGTTTGAGGAGGAGAAAAAATAGGTTTGTTGAAAGTATAATATCTTAATCCATAGATACATAGAAGTGTCTAATTATAGTTAAACTGTTGGGTCGTTTATGTAATTAGTAGAAAGTCAAACTTAGAGTCTAGTATGTAAAGTGTATGTATGTATAGTGGCTTAGTATGTCAAAGCCAAAACATGTTAACTACCGCATATGATATATATAGATGTAAAGTGTCTGTAAACTTGGTATCAACATTCATAACAATCACATACATATTGTTCATATTTCTCTCAAGTTTCATACACATTCAAGTTTCATATTCAAGATCATCAATCAAGTTTCATATTCAAGATCATCAATCAAGTTTCATATCAATCAAGAGCCTAATCGATCCTAAAGAGCCAACAGCGTTTAGGCTCAATATTCAGGAGATGATGAATCAAAACATAATGGTCCAGAATGGATGAGTTTTGTGGTTAACATGGAACAAAACAATATTCAACAACAAGAAACATCATTAAATGACAATACAATTAGCAATGAAGAATGCAGCGGTTTCAAGCATGGGAATGATGATAAAAATGGTGGGTTTGAGAATGATCAACATGACTCAAACATATTCTCTCCCGAACAGGTAACTCAAAATGCTGATACTCAACAAAGTAATTCATCATCAGTACATTAATACTCACAAAATTCTGAAATTTATGATCATATATCACGGAGAGGATTCAAATCTCTTGAAGATGTCTATACTAGAGCCCTGAAGATCGAGCCTGAGATTGATGAAATGTTGCATCTTGATGGGTGCGGATAGTATATATATTTTAATAAAGATCTATCACACAGATTCAGTTTTAATTGGTTATTACTAGTACTAAACCACACACACAAAAGGCAAGTGTACCTGTCGTGTGGTAATATAGTGTTGGTAAGAACCGAATATCAATCCGTGAACACACCTAGCCTACTCAACAAACTTGACGTTTGACTATCAGATTTGGTTTTTGTTAAAGAAAATGATAAGTTGCATTGGAAAGATTTTTAGGGTTTAAAAACAATGATAAAAATAAAGTAAACTAATATTTGAAGCGTTTGAATTTCAAACCAGAGAATAAAAGTTATCATCCTAATTAAATTCTACTTATGTAACCATGATGAATTGGTGGTGTGATTTAAAGATATGGATTAATGTAATTATGTTAATGTTTATAAAGATGAGCTAGTGCGATTTCTCGTCTATCCTGCTGTTGTAGTGACTAGGATCATGTCAGGTTGAGTTTTACTACTTAGATCAAAGCCCTAGTAATGTAGGTAAATCTTTGTGACCTATTTGACATACGATTTCTGAAAACATAACTTAATGTTAAAAAGATAGTTGATCAAGTTCCTTCCTAACATACCATTAATTTTAGAAAACCATAACAATTACTGAAGATTTCTCAAACTAATAAAAGGGAACCCGCAAATGATCAGAAAGTTAAAGTAATATGATTTTTAATAACCATTTCTAGTTCATTAGCCATGGATTTATTATGAAGATCGGTTTCGCAAATGAAAGTTAATCATATGGTTTTTAACCTTGTATGACAATCACAATCACAAACCATAAATTTATAACTTTCCGTTCAAATGTAGATGCTACCCATCAATAGTTTTCCCAAGACCACCATAACATTAACATAGTATTTATCACACCATTAGTTCATCACAAATTACATAAGTTTCATCCGATTAGGATGATAAAAAGAGTTTAGCTCATAATTAGCTTGAACATAACAACAGATAACAAAGAAGATAGATATGTAATCATCGGTGAAATGGAACAATCAAACCGATAATCCATAATGGATGACGTTTCGACGATCCCGAGCTTCTTCCAAGTGTTGTATGCACCTCCCGAGCCTCCAAATGACCTTGAAATCTTGATTCCCAAGAGAATTCTGCAGAGTAACTCTCCCACCAAATCTTGCCAAAAATGGTGAACTTAGGCTTCTATTTTAGGCTTTCTGGAGTGTTTAAGCACGGCCCCGTGCCTAAAAGGCACGGCCCCGTGCTAGTACAATGTTTACGAAAGTTGGTCGGCTCGTACATGCAGGTTGTGTCGGGCACGGCCCCGTGCTAAATGGGGCACGGCCCCGTGTTGGAGGTAGGGCATGGCCCCATGCCTTATGGGGCACGGCCCCGTGTCTACTTTTAGGGGACAGTACTTTTGTCCTTGTCAGATGTCCAAGCACGGGGGTGTGTTAATTTAGCATGGGGGTGTGTTTCTTGCAAGGCATGGGGGCGTGCTTAACGAGGCATGGCCCCATGCTTGGACTCGAAAGCTTGGATTACTTCAATTTCTTGTTAAATATGCTTCTTTTGTCCATCTTGCCCTTTTAAACACCTGAAAACACAATTTAACACTTTTAAGTACATTTTAATCATTTTAAGGAAGATGTTAAGGAATAATTGATGTGCTTTTGATAGGAATTTTATGTATAATTTGGAGCACATCACATCTGGATGACGAGCCAAAGTGTCATAAAGAAGATGTAGCATACAAGAGATGGGAGGAGGCCATGAATCAAGAAATGGAATGTATTAAGAAGAACAGAACATGGGAGCTTACAGACCTGCCACCCGATCATAAACCTACTGGACTTAAATGGGTTTTCAAGCTGAAGATGGATGCTTCAGGGGTAGTTACAAAGTATAAAGCCAGATTAGTCGCGAAGGGTTACGTGCAAAGGTAGGGAATTGACTTTGAAAATGCATTAGCACCAGTGGCCAAACTCAAAACAGTCAGGTTCTTGTCGGTTTTAGCAGCTCGAGAAGGGTAGCTTGTACATCACCTGGATGTCAAGTCAGCGTTCTTGTATGGTGAGCTAAAGGATGAGGTATACGTAGCACAACCGAAAGGGTTTGTGAAATCGGGAAAGATGAGAAAGTGTATAAAGTCTTGAAGGCATTGTACGGCCTTCGACAAGCGCCAAGAGCATGGAACTCGATGCTGAACAACACACTGAAGGAACTAGGTTTTCAATGTTGCCACCAAGAGCAAGCAGCTTACAAGAGGTGCATGAATAATTTATTACTTATTGTGGGCATTTATGTGGATGATCTGATTGTAACAGGAATCAAAGTGTGGCAAGGAGATGATTGTATCACCATGAAACAAACTGGATATGCAAAGAAGATTCTTAAATCTATCGGAATGTTATAATGTAACTCAGCCAAGTATCCAATGGAGCCAAAGTTGAAGTTGACAAAATATGAAGATGGTGCACCAACAAACCCAACTAATTACAGAAGACTAATTGGGAGCTTAAGGTATCTGGTTCACAGCAGACCTGATCTTAGCTTTGTAGTTGGGGTAACTAGTCGATATATGGAAAACCCAAATGAGTCTCATTTACAGGCTGCTAAACACAAACTTAGCTATGTGAGAGGCACAATGGATTATGGTATTAAGAAACAAAGAACTGGAGAAAGGAACTTGATTGGATACAGCGACAACTGTCATACAGGAGATTCGGAGGGTGGGAAAAGCACATCTGGTGTGGTTTTTTTTATTTCGCTGGTGCACCGATTATGTGGAGTCACAAAAGCAAAAAACAGTAGCAATTTCGTCGTGTGAGGCGGAATTCATGGCAGCTACAACTGTTGCATGTCAAGCTCTCTGGTTAAGGGGCTTATTAAGTGAGCTAATCGGGTGGAAGGAGCAACCGATACAACTCTATATTGGTAACAAATCTGCGGTAACACTAATGAATAACCCGGTATTTCATGGAAGGAGTAAACACATCTATACAATGTTTTATTTCATTAGGGAATGTATGGAAAGTGGACATGTGAAGGTAGATCACGTAAGTGGAGAAGAACAAAGGGCTGATATTCTAACGAAAGCACTTTCGAGACTCAAGTTTATTGAGATGAGGGAAATACTATGGGTGGAAGATTTGAGCAGTAAGAACCCAAATCAAGGAGGAGAATGTCAGGTTGATTGAGATCCGGGTCCATCAGGTACAGGGTCAACAGGTAAACTAGGTCAAAGCCTCAAATCATGCAACGTGGGAAAGTAGGGACGTGGAAGTTATTTGCTTTTTCTTAGGAGAAGTTGCTGCATGTTTGTTTTTGTTTATATAAAGATAGAATAGCTGTAAGTTCTTTTTTTTGTAAAGCGATAGAGTGAACGTGCAAGTTTATGGTTTGTTTTGCTTTCTTTTGTAATCGTTTTTGCCATATTTTGTTTGAGAAAATCGGATCCTTTTGGTTGCAAAACCACTGTGTGTTGTGTATCTCATACCATTGATCCCCATCAAGATTTTCAGAAAGATGGACGTGAAAAAGGAGAAGCACAATCAATCCTTGTTGTTGTTCTGGAAGTCGTGTCTTGCTTTGATGGTAGGGGTGTTGTTATATGGGGTTTAGGGCTAGAGAAGTATAAAAATCAAATGCATCAATCCTTCTTTTGAAAACTCAAAACATCAATCTTGGGGGAGTGAAGGTCTAAAAGTCAGAAGAGAACACTTCCATCTACCACCATAAAGATGCCACCATGTTCCATTATTGTGTGTCTTTGGTAGATAGAATGAAATAGAGAGAACCTTGAAAACTCATTTTGTCTCCTCGCAGTCTTTCGCTAAAGGCTCATTTTGTTTAACTGATTGAGATTGTTGAGAAGATTTTACCACATGCAGTTAAATCACTCTTGCCTGCTTGATTTCATTTTGCCTATACGTTCCAGATTTCACTTTTTCTGTATCAATGACTGAATGTTTCAATATCTTAATCAAGTGGCAATTAAGAGGAGATTAATTGTGATGAAAGGTGCAGTTATGCAAAAGAGAACTTTAGTGAAATTTCTGTTTAATTTGAAGCTGCGTTAGAATAATTGCGACTGATAATAAAGTTAAAATGAAATGAAATGATGATGCTTACACACATAAAAAACTAACTAGCGTTCCATGTGGCTGTTGATGTTCCTCGTATACAGCACTAATGAACAAGTAGATGGAATCAATGAATTGAAAAAATGGTTGTTTTGGTTATATTTAAAGGAAAATATAAACCTTCATCTCTTTGAAAATTATCACATATAATAAACCTATAGACTATTATTGTTAATATTTATATTTGTCATCTGTGATAGGGAACTTATATGGTTTTAATGATAGTATTAGCGAGCTTAATAGATACATTGCATATTTTAATAGCAATTGATTTCATATATATTAGTTCATTGAAGCTTTGTTCCTAATTTATGTATCAAATTTATAAGGGGTGTTAGGTAACTATCACAACTCACTTATAATAAATAAGCAGATTTAAATATTTGTACCTTTGAAGTATTAACACAAATTTAGTTACTAAATACTAACATATTTTTCCACTTGGACTCGAAGCTTTGTTAACAACACATCCCAAAATAAGCAATCGTGTTGTGATCTAGTAAGTGCACATTATTTTTCGAGCCTATTAAGAAAAACGCATGTATTAAACTACAATCCTGCTAACCATGTGGCATGTAGGTTGAAAATAATGTTACCGGAAAAAGATTAATATACTTTGTTTCTAAACAAGTAATAATTCTATTTGTATTGTAGGGTGTAAATTTTGTATATTTGAACCAATTCTAAATGAATAGGCTGGTATTAATATAAATGACTTCTACAGGTGGTTACTTGTAAGAGAATAAAACAAGTAGCCTTCATTAGATCGGTCCCAAAGAACCCGTTTTGAAAAATACTGAGGAAAGATCTGATATAACTTGCTACTTTCAAACTGTAAGAAAAAGCAAAAAAAATAAATGAACTATTATGTATTCAATTAATAAGGTTTTTTGTTAAATAAATTTAACTATGTGCACATTTTGATCTTTTACAATTGGTGTCTAATGGTCCTGATCAATGCCATCTACAACATGTTCTCATGCTGGTATATCTGCTTTTTTCTTATATTTTTAATTGAAAACAATGTCCATCTAAGAAAATCCTTGTGATATATATATGAATTATGTTTAAATTTGCTTGTGGTAGTGTTTTATGTTTAATGTGACATCTTTTACTTTTGGTTGTAGCAATGTGGAGCTCAATCTATTGAAGAGAAGCAAAGGCTTTTTAAACTAATGAGATACTTTAATTTTAAAGGTGAATCGGGTTCTCAGCTCTTATCTCCAACAAAAGTCATAGAGTTTTAGGAGGAACTGCTGCATCATATGGATTTTATTCATCTAAGTTCAAGGGTGGTTTTCTGTCATGGCTATTGGATTTACATGCTATGAATGACTTTAAGCTTCTTACAATGATCAGAATAAATTTTCAGCCCTTATGGAAGTTGCATGTTGTACATGTTAAAATGAAGAAAATATTTGATTGAGAAGAAATTATGGGATCAGCAAGATTGGAGCTCAATGACATCATTTCCCGATTTAAAATGAGCAAATTAGTCTCCATTTGCCAGCCATTGACAGCCTTGTTATTTCCTTATTGTATACATGCCTAATGTAGTATAAATAGTAGTAGGCTCCTCCGTAATGGACACAATTCAAAAAACAGAATAATAATCCCATTTTGGCCACCTCTCGATAAGATGGTATCAGAGCAGAGTCCAAACTGATCTGTTCATCATCTACCTATCGAGTAAGCCTACTCCACTTGAGCCACCATGTCCAGAGACGGCAACTCAAACAACGACCTATCTCTCCAATTAGCCCAACTACTCAAAACCGGGATCAATTCCCAGCCAAACAACCCCAAACTTTCTGATAGCCTACACATCAACCTCAAACTCAATAGCCAGAATTACGCTCTATGGACCCGGATGATACGGGTTGCCATAGGCGGAAAATCTAAAGCCCTGCTGAAGCATTTAACCTCTGGTCCACCTGATCAAAACGATGAAGCATTCGAACAATGGGAGCAAGACGACTTAGTCGTCTTCTCGTGGCTAATACAGAATATCGAACCAATACTCGCTAGCAACCTAACAGAGTTCCCAACAGCTAAATCGATGTGGGATGCTTTGGTGGTCACCTATAGTAGCGGTAGAGACAAACTCCAAACCTTTAACCTCCATGTCAAAGCCAATGACATCAAGCAGGATGACAAATCTCTTGAAGACTTCTGGATCACTTTACAAGGAATATGGGGAGAAATCGACAGAATCGACCCAAATCCTATGAAGTGTCCAGAATACATCAAGACCTACTCAAGAATCAGGTCAGAACACAAATTATTTCAGTTTCTAAATGCCCTAGACCGAAGGTATGACCCCATAAAAAGGGAAATCCTCCGGTTAGAACCTCTTCCATCTGCTGAGGCGGCATATGCGGTCGTCCGTAAAGAGGCTGCTCACCAGAACATTCTGGGAGCAGCCCTCAATGATACGAACGGCATAGCATCAGGATTAATTGCCACCGAGACAGAAGGATTAGGGCTCATGTCAAAGGGACATCGTAGACCCAATGTAAAAAAGAATGGATCTTGGAATAAAGAAGATAAATCTCACCTCAAATGTACGCACTGCGGTATGACAAAGCACACCAAAGAACAATGTTTCAGGCTCGTTGGGTACCCCGAATGGTGGTCGGATGGCCACAAAAAGGGCACAAAACCCTCCGACCGAGAGAGGGGCAAGGCTGCCGCCGTGGTGGGTAACAATGAAGCTGCCAACACCAGCGACAGTAACCAAAGCAGCTTGAACGGATTTGGAGGGGCAGCGATGGCTCACGATGGGGATGAACAGGGCCTATTCACGGCCGCAGGTACCGGGGTTGAGAGAGAATTCTCGAAACCCCACTTCTCTCTTCAAACAAATTACACTTTTTTACCCTTTATTGATAAATGTTTTAGAAATTGCAAAAGAAACCCTGTAGTTAATGGTGTTGCAAGTGTGGCCCAAAACTATAATAAAAGACAAGAATCGTCATGGATATTTTATTGTGGAGCCACTGACACCATGACCTACGAATTATCCGATTTTAACACAATAACCAAACCTAACAAATCGTGTATACAAACAGCCAGTGGAGAAACAATGAGTGTTAAAACCGGGGGAACTATAGAAATTTCTCCAACTCTTAAACTTTCAAATTGTTTATATGTTCCATCTCTATCACATAAACTTTTATCAATAAGTCATGTAACAAAGGAATTAAATTGTTCGGTTCTCATGCAACCCACATTTTGTATCTTACAGGATATCAGGACGAGGGCGATAATTGGGCGTGGCACTGAACGACAAGGGTTGTATTACGTAGATGAGGTGACTCAAAGTGGAAATGTGTTACTTTCCCATGGAACAAAAGAACGTGAAGCTTGGCTATGGCATAGAAGATTAGGACATCCATCTAATGGTTATTTACATGTTTTATTTCCAAAATTATTTTCAAGTTGTAAGTCACATTATGAAACATGTGTGTTAGCTAAGAGCCACAGAAAAACGTTTAAACAAACAACACGAGGGCGGAATTACCATTTTCATTAATTCACTCGGATGTATGGGGTCCATCTCCGACCATAGGGGGCAAAACTTCCAGTTTTATGTAATATTCGTGGATGACTGTACACGGATGACATGGGTATATCCACTAAAAAACAAGCACGATGTTCTTGAAAAATTCACCACATTTTACACCATGATCCAAACTCAATTTCAAAAAAACATTCAAATCTTCCGATCCGACAATGGAGGAGAATTTGTTAACAACAATATGAAAACTTTTTTTCAAACCAAGGGCATAATTCATCAGACTACTTGCCCCCATACCCCTGAACAAAATGGTGTCGCGGAACGAAAGAACCGCATTCTGTTAGAAATAACCCGGGCGCTTTTAATAGAATCACAAGTTCCAAAGGTATTCTGGCCCGAAGCTCTTGCCACGGCCACATACCTCATCAACCGGCTTCCAACTCAAATCTTGAAATCAAAGACCCCATTACAAGTGCTTTCTGAATTTAAAAAACCTCCCTCTAATCTTACCCTTGAACCACGAATCTTTGGATGCACTGTTTTTGTTCACATACCAAAAACACATAGAACAAAACTCGATCCTTGTGCTGAAAAGTGTGTCTTTGTGGGATATGGAGTAACCCAAAAGGGGTATCGGTGCTACAACCCAAAAACAAAAAAAATGTTCACAACAATGAACTATGATTTCCTTGAAACTGAATATTACTATGCATCTGAACATAACGTTCAAAGAAAAGAACCAGAAACTCTAAATTGGTTAGAATATGTGCCTTACACTAGAGATACAAGTCATAATGAACCACCCTCCACACAAACAGAAGACCCAAGCATCAGTGCCCCCCAAGAGATTCCCTCCAACCTGGTACCCGATGTAAGTTATACTCCTCATAGCTCTACTAACATGTTTGAAACAGCAGGACAAGATGAAAATTTACAGGAACAAGGAAATCCAACAGCAATAGCCGAACAAAGTGAACACACACGGGAGCAGGAGAATTCCCCCACATCGGCCGAACAAGGAGAACAAGAACAAAGAAATCCTCCCACACAGGAAGATATACCAACGACATATGCTCTTCCACCAAGAAAGAACCAAGGAATTCCACCAAAAAGGTATTCTCCAGAGAAGGAAGCCCGAGGGAGATACCCCATGGCCAACATAGCCAACGGGAATCTATCAAAGGAAGCTCAGGCATTTGCCTCATCCTTATACTCCGAAGAGATTCCTTCAACTACAAAACAAGCCCTGAAGTCAAGACACTGGAAAAACGCTATGGAAGAAGAAATGAAGGCATTGATGAAAAACAGCACATGGGAAAAATGCATCTTACCACCGGGGAAGAAAACAGTTGGATGTCGCTGGCTATTCACAATTAAATACAAGCCCGATGGCACGATTGAAAGATATAAGGCTCGGCTAGTAGCCAAGGGATACACACAAACCTATGGGATTGATTACTCGAAAACTTTTTCACCAGTCGCAAAAATGAACACAATAAGAGTGCTCTTCTCCATAGCTGCAAATAAAGGGTGGCCTCTTCATCAATTCGATGTAAAAAATGCTTTCTTACACGGAGAACTGAAAGAAGAAGTTTATATGGAAGCCCCACCTGGATTCACTGAGAACTTCAGCAAAAGGGAAGTGTGTCGATTGAAGAAATCCCTCTCTGGGCTAAAACAGTCGCCTAGAGCTTGGTTCGGAAAGTTCACTTTAGCCATGAGAAACTATGGGTTCAAAACTCAGATCATACTTTGTTTCTCAAACAAAGGAACAATTGCATAACCTGTCTAATCATCTATGTTGATGACATGATTATAACCGGAGACGACAAAGAAGAAATAGGCAACCTTAAGAAGAACTTGTCAAAAGATTTCGAAATGAAAGACCTAGGGAATCTTAAATACTTCCTTGGGATAGAAGTTTTGAGATCGAAACAAGGAATTTTTATATGCCAAAAGAAGTATATACTCGACCTCCTAACAGAAATCGGTATGCTAGAATGCAAACCCGCAGAAACGCCTATGAACGTGAATCAGAAACTCTACATGGAAGAAAAAGCAGAGCTGGTCGACAAAGAAAGATACCAAAGAATGGTGGGGAAACTGATATACCTCTCGCATACTACACATCCAGACATAGCGTATGCTGTAGGAGTAGTAAGTCAGTTCATGCATCAACCTCAACGTGCCCATATGGATGCAGTCATAAGAATTATGAGATATCTCAAAGGAACCGCTAGTCATGGAGTCCTTTTTAAACCCAACGGGCATATAGAGACGCAACTATACACTGATGCTGACTAGACAGGTGATAAAGGCAATCGCAGATCAACATCAGGGTACTTCGCACTAGTTGGAGGAAACCTCGTCATCTGGAGAAGCAAAAAACAAAAGGTTGTGGCACTTTCAAGTGCCGAGGCTGAGTTCCGAGGAATAGCAAGAGGGATAACTGAAATATTATGGATACGGGGGCTCCTAACCGAGATTGGTTACCCACCACAAGAAACGAGCAAGATTATGAGTGACAATACAGCAGCCATACAAATATCCGAAAATCCAGTTCAACATGATTGTACGAAACACATAGAAGTAGATCGACATTTTATCAAAGAAAAATTAGAAGAAAATATCATCTCCCTACCATTTGTTCGATCTGAAGACCAGCTGGCTGATATGTTAACAAAAGCTACAAACGAGGCAACTCTGCATAAATGTTTGGTCAAGTTGAACTTTGGAAATCTCACCCTTCAACTTGAGGGGGTGTGTTAAAATGAAGAAAATATTTGATTGAGAAGAAATTATGGCATCAGCAAGATTGGAGCTCAATCACATCATTTCCCGATTTAAAATGAGCAAATTAGTCTCCATTTGCCAGCCATTGACAGCCTTGTTATTTCCTTATTGTATACATGTATAATGTAGTATAAATAGTAGTAGGCTTCTCTGTAATGGACACAATTCAAAAAACAGAATAATAATCCCATTTTGGCCACCTCTCGATAAGAGTACATAACTCTCATATAAAATTAAAAATAGGCGCAATACGAGACTGGTGATTTATTCTTTTCTATGTACTTGTTTTACAATTTACAGTGCTCATGAATAACTTAGAGTGCTTTCTCATTTTGTAGTTGTCCATAATTTAGTTGTTATAAAATCATTATGAATGCATGTATTCCACAATATCCTTTTCCCTTTGGTGATTCATGTATTAACTATTAAAGTTGTATTTGATATTCCCTAAGCAAAGCATATCGTCATTCCTTACTCGGAGTGAGTATAGAGCTAGCAGACCACTGGAACTCATTCATGCTAACTTGTGCGGGAATATTTCACCACCAACAAAGGCAGGTAACTAATATTTCATGTTGTTGGTTGATGATTATAGCAAGGTTATATGCGTGTACATAATCAAAACAAAAGGTGAAGCTCTTTCGGTACTTAAGAGATTTAAGGAGGCTGTCGAGAGAGAATGTGGGTACAAAGTGAAGAGTTTGAAAACATATCATGGATAGACGTTCACAAGTAACAAATTCACAACATATTGTGAGCAACATGGAATACATAGGATGCTTACGACTCCATACCCCCCCCCCCCAACAAAATGGGGTAGTAGAGAGACGTAATTGATCTATACTCAATATGACGAGGACCATTATGAAGGAAATGGGAATACCACATGATCTATAGGGTGAAGCAGTCATGCATGTTATGTATATTCTAAACCGAGCCCAACTAAACCACTTGAAGATGGATGAGGCATGGACGGGAAGAAAACCAAATCTTCATCATCTGATGGTGTTTGGTTGTGTAGCCCACATGAAGGTACATTCGGTCCATACCAAGAAACTAGATGACAGAAGTAAGATGGCCATTTACTTTGGAACAGAACTAGGAACAAAAGGGTATAGGCTGTTTGATCCCAAAGAAAACAAGATATGTGTTATTTGTGATGTTTAGTTTGAGGGGGAGAAAAAGTGGGTTTGGGCTCAGTATTCAGGAGATGATGAATCAAAACATAATGGTCCAGAATGGATGAGTTTTGTGGTTAACATTGAACAAAACAATACTCAACAACAAGAAGTATCACTAAATGACAACACAATTAGCAATGAAGAATGCAGCGGTTTCGAGCATGGGAATGATGATAAAAAATAGTGGGTTTGAGAATGATCAACATGACTCAAACATATTCTCTCCCGAACATGTAACTCAAAATGTTGATACTCAACAAAGTAGTTCATCATCGATACATAAATACTCACAAAATTCTGAAATTTATGATCACATATCATGGAGAGGATTCAAATCTCTTGAAGATGTCTATACTAGATCCTCGGAGATCGAGCCGAGATTGATGAAATGCTGCATCTGAATGACAAGCCAAAGTGTCATAAAGAAGCTGTAGCATACAAGAGATGGCAGGAGGCCATGAATTGAGAAATGGAATGTATTGAGAAGAACAAAACATAGGAGCTTACAGACATGCCACGCGATCATAAACCTATTGGACTTAAATGGCTTTCAAGCTGAAGAAGGATGCTCCAGGGGTGGTTACAAAGTATAAAGCCAGATTAGTCGCGAAGGGTTACGTGCAAAGGCAGGGAATTGACTTTGAAGATGCATTAGCACCAGTGGCCAAACTCAAAACAGTCAGGTTCTTGTTGTCTTTAGCAGCTCGAGAAGGGTGGCTTGTACATCACCCGGATGTCAAGTCAGCGTTCTTGTATGGTAAGCTAAAGGAGGAGGTATACGTAGCACAACCGAAAGGGTTTGTGAAAGCGGGAAAGATGAGAAAGTGTATAAAGTCTTGAAGGCATTGTACGGCCTTTGACAAACACCAAGAGCATGGAACTCGAGGCTGAACAACACACTGAAGGAACTAGGTTTTCAATGCTGCCACCAAGAGCAAGCGGCTTACAAGAGGTGCATGAATAATTTATTACTTATTGTGGGCATTTATTTGGATGATCTGATTGTAACAGGAATCAAAGTGTGCCAAGGAGATGATTGTATCACCATGAAACAAACTGAATATCCAAAGAAGATTCTTAAATCTATCGGGATGTTAGAATGTAACCCAGCCAAGTATCCAATGGAGCCAAAGTTGAAGTTGATTAAAGATGAAGATGGTGCACCAGTAAACCCAACTAATTACAGAAGACTAATTAGGAGCTTAAGGTATCTGGTTCACAACAGACCTGATCTTAGCTTTGCAGTTGGGGTAACTAGTCGATATATGGAAAACCCAAATGAGTCTCATTTACAGGCTGTTAAACACATACTTAGCTATGTGAGAGGCACAATGGATTATGGTATTAAGTATCAAAGCACTAGAGAAAGGAACTTGATTGGATACAGCGACAGCAGTCATACGGGAGATTCAGAGGATGGGAAAAGCACATCTGGTGTGGTTTTTTTATTTCGTTGGTGCACCGATTACAGGAGTTCACAAAAGCAGAAAACAGTAGCAATTTCGTCGTGTGAGGCGGAATTCATGGCAGTTACAGCTACTGCATGTCAAGCTCTCTGGTTAAGGGGCTTATTAAGTGAGTGAATTAATCGGGTGGAAGGAGCAACCAATACAACTCTACGTTGGTGACAAATCCGCGATAGCACTAATGAAGAACCTGGTATTTCATGGAAGGAGTAAACACATCCATACAATATTTCATTACATCAGGGAATGTATCGAGAGTGGACATGTGAAGGTAGATCACGTAAGTGGAGAAGAACAAAGGGCTGATATTCTAACGAAAGCACTTCCGAGACTCAAGTTTATTGAGATGAGGGAAATACTTAGGGTGGAAGATTTGAGCAGTAACAATCCAAATCAAGGAGGAAAATGTCAGGTTGATTCAGATCCGGGTCCATCAGGTATAGGGTCAGGGTCAGCAGGTTAACCAAGTCAAAGCCTCAAATCATGCAACGTGGGTAAGTAGGGACGTAGAAGTTATTTGCTTTTTCTTAAGAGAAGTTGTTGCATGTTTGTTTTTGTTTAAATAAAGGTAGAGTGGCTGTAATTTCTTTTTTTTTTTGAAAAGAGAGAGTGTGAACCTGCATGTTTATGCTTTTTTTTGCTTTCCTTTGTAATCGTTTTTGCCATATTTTGCTTGAGAAAATCGGATTCTTTTGGTTCCAAAACCACTGTGTGTTGTATATCTCATACCATTGATCCCCATCAAGATTTTCAGAAAGATGGACGTGGAAAAGGAGAAGCACCATCAATCCTTGCTGTTGTTCTGGAAGTCGTGTCTTGCTTCGATGGCAGGTGTGTTGTTATATAGGATTTAGGGCTAGAGAAGTATAAAAATCAAATACATCAATCCTTCTTTTGAAAACTCAAAACATCAATCTTGGGGGAGTGAAGGTCTAAAAGTCAGAAGAGAACACTTCCATCTACAACCATAAAGATGCCACCATGTTCCATTATTGTGTGTCTTTGGTAGATAGAATGAAATAGAGAGAACCTTGAAAACTCATTTGTCTCCTCGTAGTCTTTCGCCAAAGCCTCATTTTGTTTAACTAATAGAGATTGTTGAGAAGAATTTACCACATGCAGTTGAATCACTCTTGCCTGCTTGATTTCATTTTGCCTATATGTTCTAGATTTTACTTTTTTCTGTATCAATGACTAAATGTTTCAATATCTTAATCAAGTGGCAATTAAGAGGAGATTAATTATGATGAAAGGTGCAGTTATGCAAAAGAGAACTTTAGTGAAATTTCTGTTTATTGAAGTTATGTTAGAATAATTGCAACTGATACTAAAAGTTAAAATGAAATGAAATGATGATGCTTAAACACATGAAAAACTGATGTGTGTTCCATGTGGCTGTTGATAGTTCCTCGTATACAGCACTAATGAACAAGTAGATGGAATCAATGAATTGAAAAAATGGTTGTTATGGTTATATTTAAAGGAAAATCTAAACCTTCATCTCTTTGCAAATTATCACATATAATAAACCTATAGACTATTATTGTTAATATTTATATTTGTCATCTGTGATAGGGAACTTATATGGCTTTAGTGACAGTATTAGCGAGCTTAATAGATACATTGCATATTTTAATAGCAATTGATTTCATATATATTAGTTCATTGAAGCTTTGTTCCTAATTTATGTATCAAATTTATAAGGGGTGTTAGGTAACTATCACAACTCACTTATAATAAATAAGCAGATTTAAATATTTGTACCTTTGAAGTATTAACACAAATTTAGTTACTAAATACTAACATATTTTTCCAGTTGAACTCGAAGCTTTGTTAACAACACATCCCAAAATAAGCAATCGTGTTGTGATCTAGTAAGTGCACATTATTTTTCGAGCCTATTAAGAAAAACGCATGTATTAAACTACAATCCTGCTAACCATGTGGCATGTAGGTTGAAAATAATGTTACCGGAAAAAGATTAATATACTTTGTTTCTAAACAAGTAATAATTCTATTTGTATTGTAGGGTGTAAATTTTGTATATTTGAACCAATTCTAAATGAATAGGCAGGTATTAATATAAATGACTTCTACAGGTGGTTACTTGTAAGAGAATAAAACAAGTAGCCTTCATTAGATCGGTCCCAAAGAACCCGTTTTGAAAAATACTGAGGAAAGATCTGATATAACTTGCTACTTTCAAACTGTAAGAAAAAGCAAAAAAAATAAATGAACTATTATGTATTCAATTAATAAGTTTTTTTGTTAAATAAATTTCACAATGTGCACATTTTGATCTTTTACAATTGGTGTCTAATGGTTCTGATCAATGCCATCTACAACATGTTCTCATGCTGGTATATCTAACTTGCTACTTTCAAATTGTAAGAAAGGTCAAAAAAAATAAATGAACTATTATGTATTCAATTAATAAGGTTTTTTGTTAAATAAATTTAACTATGTGCACATTTTGATCTTTTACAATTGGTGTCTAATGGTCCTGATCAATGCCATCTACAACATGTTCTCATGCTGGTATATCTGCTTTTTTTCTTATATTTTTAATTGAAAACAATGTCCATCATACTTGTGATATATATATGAATTATGTTTAAATTTGGTTGTAGTAGTGTTTTATGTTTAATGTGAAATCTTTTAATTCTGGTTGCAGGAATATGGAGCTCAATCTATTGAAGAGAAGCAAAGGCTTTTTAAACTAATGAGAAACTTTAATTTTAAAGGTGGATTTCTCTCCAACAAAAGTCAGAGTTTTAAGAGGAACTGCTGCATCATATGGATTTTATTCATATGGGTTCAGGGGTGGTTTTCTATCAGGGCTATTGGATTTACATGCTATGAATGACTTTAAGCTTCTTACAGAGGTATAATTCTTAGTGATCAGAATAATTTTTCAGCCCTTATGGAAGTTGCATGTTGTACATACCTCTCATATAAAATTAAAAATAGGTGCAATACGTGACTGGTGATTTATTCTTTTTTATGTACTTGTTTTGCAATTTGCAGTGCTCATGAATAACCTAGAGTGCTTTCTCATTTTGTAGTTGTCCATAATTTAGTTGTTATAAAATCATTATGAAATCATGTATTCCACAATATCCTTTTTCCTTTGGTGATTCATGTATTAACTGTTAAAGTTGTATTTGATATTCCCTTTTGTCGGCATGTTTTCTAGAACTATTTGAGCAGGACTAGAGTGTCTTGCCCGGCTGGCAACAAAGAGGACAAGCAGATATAGTTGCTTCTCATAGATTCTCTATATTTGAAAAACAAAGCAATTCAATGGAAAATAATATGTCTAAGATTAAAGTTGTAGTACGTAGCTCTTCTCTCTTATAGTATTTAGTTTCACTTTAACACACGCAATAATTAATATATGATTAATTATAGATGCCTCATATACCATGTAATACTTCTCACTAGGTCCATTTGGTGTGCCTTACATTTTGTTTATGTTTCTAATTTGGAATGACAAAAGTTGAAGTTATCAGCTGTCATAGCAACTAACAACTCATGTTATTTGAATTATTGCAATATTCTATTACGAGATAGATTTAAAGAAAAACCAATGTTAACTAATATTAAGGATATCAAGGATGCCAACTCATAATTGTATAATCATTGTATATTTCCGTTTATATGATCAATTTACATTCAGGCAATAATTTAGTCAATAGGTTTCCATAGTCCTAGCCATAGTCCTAGCCTTATTATTCTTGTTTCCATTCTTGTCTCCTACTGTAACTCTTGTAGCAGGCTATTTAAAGCCGTTGTATCTTTGTAATGAATTAACCTTTTGCATAACATATTTTAATATTTATATGGTATCAAGAGCCTCACACTCAAAAGAGTATTCCGATCCAATTTTTTTTCCGATTAGCCGCTGTCTTCTTCGATCAACAACATGGCCTCACAAACAGTCATTCAACTCACAGCTTCAACTCATTTCAACATCACCCTAACCAGTGATAACTTTCCCATATGGCGCAAACATGTTTATTCCACCTTAATCGGTCTATTGAAACGACGCCCTGACGGGTCTATTGAAAAATATAAGGCTTGCTTAGTTGCCAAAGGCTTCCTACAAGAATATGGGAAGGATTACTTTGAAACGTTTAGTCCAGTTACTAAGCCTGTGACTATACGTACCGTACTTGCCATTGCCTTATCTCAAAATTGGTCCATTCGACAACTCGATGTCAACAACGCCTTCTTACATGGCACCTTGCATGAAGAGGTTTACATGACTCAACCCCCAGGATATGTCAATCCGGACCTTCCACACTACCTTTGTCGCCTACGAAAATCTCTCTATGGGCTCAAACAAGCACCGCGTACTTGGTATATGGAGCTTGCAAGGTTCCTCCTTGAACTTGGTTTTCGAAAATCCTTCGCCGACCCCTCTTTGTTCATCTACAATAGGGATGGCATTGTCTCGTACTTTTTGGTATATGTTGATGACATTGTCTTGACCGGCAACAATGATACTTTTGTCCAACATACCATGCGTGCATTATCTAAAAAATTCTCTATTAAAGATCTCGGTATGCTACACCACTTTCTTGGTGTAGAAGTCATCTCCACCACCAATGGTTTGTTTTTATCTCAACATGCTCATGTGCAAAATCTCCTCACCAAGTTCAAAATGGATGGAGCTAAACCTGTTGCCACACCCCTCAGTTCCACTGACTCTCTTTCTCCCGTTGATGGCTCATCTCATATTGACCCTACACCATATCGTCAACTGGTGGGTTCTCTCCAATACCTTGCCTTCACTCGACCTGATGTATCCTATGCCGTCAGCAAGCTCTCACAATACATGCATTCCCCAACTCAACTTCATTGGCAAGCCTTAAAACGTGTTCTCCGCTACCTAAAAGGCACCATCCATCATGGTTTGTTTCTTAACCGTGGGTCTCCCATTAATCTTACCGCCTTTACCGACTCTGACTGGGGTGGTATTACAGATGGGGGGCGCTCCACAACTGCATACATTATCTATCTTGGCTCAAACGTTCTCTCATGGCGCTCAGCGCGTCAAAAATCGGTCTCTCGATCTTCAACTGAGGTGGAGTATAAGGCATTAGCAAATGGAGCTGCCGAACTATCTTGGGTCCAGAACCTACTTTTGGAACTTGGTCTATCACCAACTAAGCCTCCTACATTATTTTGTGACAATGCTGGAGCTACTTATCTATGTGCCAATCTGGTATATCACTCGCGCATGAAACATGTGGCACTAGACTATCATTTTGTTCGGGAAAAGGTGGCTAATGGCTCATTAAAGGTTCTTCACATTCACTCAGCTGATCAACTTGCTGATATGTTAACTAAACCTCTTGGTCGGAGTCCGTTTCAACAACTACGATCCAAGATTGGAGTCTCCGATGGATCCTCCATCTTGCGAGGGCCTATTAAGGATATCAAGGATGCCAACTCATAATTGTATAATCATTGTATATTTCCGTTTATATGATCAATTTACATTCAGGCAATAATTTAGTCAATAGGTTTTCATAGTCCTAGCCATAGTCCTAGCCTTATTATTCTTGTTTCCATTCTTGTCTCCTACTGTAACTCTTGTAGCAGGCTATTTAAAGCCTTTGTATCTTTGTAATGAATTAACCTTTTGCATAACATATTTTAATATTTATATCTATTAGATTACAAATCCACAAGTCTTTGATGACAAGGTACAAGTTGATAAAACATGATCCTTTAAAGAATAGTTTTGCTATGTACAAAATAGTGAATTCGTTTAATTGGCCGGCTTGAAAAAGGAACTAGATCTGTGTGATCAAGAGAAGATTTAGATAGTGAAAAGGAGACGAAGTCGAAGGCAAAAGACGGTTGTAGGTGAACCGAGAAGAGTGATCAGATTTGCGTGATCTTGAGGAGAAAATCTGAGTGGTATGATTGGATCAAACCTGGTTGTGAGGGTGACTGGAAGTAGAAAACGTTTGTGGTTTAGAGAAACCTGTGTGGAACGATCCCAAAGGCTATAAGTTGCTCCAGATACATTTAGTGACACACCTGCCTTAGCCTTGTATCACAAAGACTTCACCTATAAAACACAAGTTCATCTTTATAAAAAAAGGCTATAAACTGCACAAAAGAGACACTAGAATGAGTAGTAATAAGCTGTGAATACTCATATGGTGAAAACGTATGGCCCCTGCTAAATAATGCATAGTGCTATATGACAATAGTAGTGTAATGAAGACGTTAAAAGGATCCTAACTATATTGATTGGTCGTGAATAGAACTTATGTTAAAATTTTAAAATAAGAGAAATGTATGCATGATTTAAGTACTAAAAGTAATGTTGAAATATTGGATATTAAGGTAGCTTTAATGTTGTGACTATTTATGGTGTATGTCAGTATGTTTGTTAATCATGTTACTTTGAAGCAATAAAATCAAAAACTCAAAGAATTTATGATATTAAGATAGCAAGAACTAGTTAATGTGAAAGTCACTTTTATAATTACCTTCTTGCATTAACTAAAATGACATATTCCAATTTGGATATCATCAAATGATTTACATCAGCCTTTAATTTGATAACAAACAAAACACAAACAATTGAGATGAAAGATCAAAACAAAAGTCTGTACTATCAAAACCCAAGATTAAAATATGACAATTACCAAAGAAGTGGAATCTGGAAGCGAAAGCCATCGTTCAAACAACTTACCGGCAACGTAAGAATTCGACTTGATAGCCAAAAAAGACACTTCATTCAGCTGCAACAACTCAGGTTCAAGGCAACACACATCCATATGATCTCAAATCAATTTCTATATCAAATCTTGAATCCAAAATCTATCATCCAGATCCCAAATTGAACCCGCCACAATCAATCCGTTATTAGAGATGATACAACCGATTAAACAAGAATCCCGAAAAAGGGATTCTCTTTTCCAAATCAATCAATCAATCAATCAATTAATTGTGCATGTTGTTATTCTTGATTTTGGAATCAAATCAATCATTGGGGACGTAAAAATGTTGGATTTTTTTGGCATCGAAATGGGTGTTCATTTATGGGTTGTGCTAGTGCGATCGGAGTGAAGTGGGTGATGAATTTAGTGAAAAGATTAAAGAATTTGACATGAGGTAGATTGAAAAAGCGAAAATGAAGGTATGATAGAACAAAGGAAGTGGGATGGGGGGAAGACAATGTAACTCGCTCATATAAATATATTATTTTAGTTTTTTTCTTAAATTTTTTTTCCAAGCCTTTTAATTTATTTTAAGTTTTGTGACAGCATTCAAGTACGCTTTCTTTTTCACGTATGCATGTTCTACCAATATTTTAAAATATACAACCACAAATTACGAATGTAAGTATGAGAAACAAATAACGGGATCTCGTCGCTTAAAGCAAGTGATTAATCTTGTTTATTTTATAATAATTTCATCATTGACTATCTTTAGCCAAATGGATGTCACGAGGACTAATCCCTCATCTCTCTTTCATCACGCTTTAATAATCTAAGTATAAACTCTTCATCCATCCAACTAAAAATTAAACTAAGTTTCTTCTATAGTTATTGGCAAATGGCCAATGGTAACAGCCATGAGCCAAAAGTATGATCCTCTTCTATCTTCAAGGTCATTCATTACCCATCGTCTCTTTATGTGATAACATTCTACCCCCTCCATATATCCATCTATGTGTACACGTGAGAAGATTGAGGACATATTTAAACATCGGTGGAATGAATAGTAAACTTATCATTCTTTTAAATAGTGACACTAACGTTTGGTTTTCTATAAATTTATCACAAAAGTTTATGTGTTTAATTTATTTAGTAAAAATTCATTTTCATCCATCATATTAATTTATTTAGTAATTTATTTAGCTTAGGGTTTGTATTTGAAACCGGTTGGAGAAAGTAAGATTTTGATTTATGATATGAATTTTTAATTTTTAGTGTTTAATCAAATGGATTATTATTAATTATAAATAATGTGTGATAGCTCATAACTTTAATTTAAAATAAAATATACTAAAAAGTTTCTAAACAACTACTTGGAGTTTTTAAATAAACAAATCATTCAAATTTTCTTTAATTAAAAACACTTTTGTTCAGGGTTTTATTTAAACTGTTAATAATGTTTCTTTATCAGTGTGAATCAAAACTGAATCATTTAAAACTAAAACGAAACTGAACCAAACAATTACTAAGGGTTTTTCTTTGGTTTGGTTTTATATATTCATGATGCTGGCCACTCTCAAGGTTTGGGGTTCAAACCGAAACCGGTTTGGTCAACTCCGATCAAAACCGGTTTGGCCCTAAACCGGTTCGGGTTGGAAACCGGTTTGGAGCCCCAAAATCCCAACCCTACCAAATCGGTTTGGTTCGGTTTGGAAACCGGTTCGGTTTTTATTTATTTTATTTATTTTTTTAAATTCATATAATAATTATTTTTTCAAATTTAAAGAAAATTTGAAATTTTTTGTTAAAATATATATACAATTTTTTGTATATTATATTAACTTATATAATTTTTTGTTAATCATTTTATTATTTATATTAAAGATGTATATTTAAACATTTATACAATTAATCAAAGACTCAAAGTGAGATATATAATAAAAGTAAAATATATAAAAAATTTATACAATTTATACAACATTCAAGTTTAAATAATAGTTTTTAAAAACTAAACATTCAACATAGTCGTTTCTTCGTTCGTTCATTGCATACTTGTACGTTTATTCTTCGCCACCAGAACCGAAATTGTTACGAAGGTACTCATCATATGCTGCTTCATCATCGGTCATTCCGGGTGTCAATCCTCTCTCTATCTCATCCTCTTATAATTTCGCTTCGTATTCCAGTTCTCCTTCAAGTGAGCATTTGTCTTGTACTCTTTCTGCGACATCCAAATAATCTTTCAAGCAAATTGACATTTCAATCGCTTGGGGAGTGAGTCGAGTTCGTCTTATTGATATAACCCTGCCACTAACAGAAAAAGAAGATTCCGAAGCTACCATGGAAGCTTAGACCGTTAGTAAATCTCGGGCCACAGTGGATAGGATGGAAAATTGATCTTCTTTACCTTTCCACCAAGCGAACAAGTCAAAAATTTTAAAATCTTATGGAGTCATGGTGGATAAAAAATTTGTAAGACCATACCTCCTGAGTTCACTACTCGGAGTGTTACCACGTTGACGTTTATTACATTCATCTCTTATAGTATCATATAAATCAAACATTGGATCATTCGAACTTTCGGCATTTTCTGTCACACCTCAACCTTAACAGCGGAAACATTGAGATGTGAAGGTTAAGATTGTTAACGGCCACATAACACTATCATTAAATGTAAATATGATTAATCATAAGTTTAATAAAGCATTACAACCATAAGTCTCAATAAAGATAAAATAACATAAGTTCAACTTCCAAGATTTCAAGACATGTCATTTATTTCCTAGGTCCAAGTCCTAGGTGTAAGCATGCTTCAAAAGTTAATCATCAACCTTGTGTATTTCCTGAAACATGTTAAAAATACGGTCAACTTTGAAAGTTGGTGAGTTTCCATGGGTTAAACATACATACACACACACACACACACACACACACACACACACACACATATATATATATATATATATATATATATATATATATATATATATATATATATATATATATATATATATATATATATATATATATAAAGTTTACAAGTAGCAATTCATGTCAACGGTTACGAATAAAGCAAGTTTATAGATAACATATAGCTACAATCAAACCTTGACAAAAATATCCATTACAAGTTATAACGATTATCTAAGTGTACTTGGTTCCCATGATGAACAAGCATACGTCATTAGAAGCCTGCAATAACCTCGGCTTTAGCACCAAATAGGCTTGTCAGACCCATAGATCTATGACGTCGCCAGGCTAGCAATAGTTAATGATTGTCAACATATAATGTCTATCATATAAGTCTCACAATATTACAAATAACCATGACAAAATTAAAGATGAATTGCTAGTGCATTTACAAGTATCAAGACGTTTACAAGTGTAAGTTTATACGTTAACATGTTTCACCCCAAAAGGTGTGAAATAAGGTAAAAGAGAGGCATGAAAACTCATATGATATAAGGTGATGTTAAGGTAATATCAAGTAATGTAAATGGTGCTCCAACGATTTCTTTTACGAGATACCTAAACTTATATATTCCAAGATTAAGTTTAAAGATAATATTAACGATTAAACGTGAACTAGGGTTTCAATAGGAATTTGGGGTTTTTATAAATAAATAAGGTTAGATAATGAAATCAAGTATATTTTAATCCAATGAAAAGAAATATTCTATTTAGGTAATTTAATATGGAGAAAATAAATTAAATCATTTATAATAATTTGTAAAGTTTCATTATAAGGTGTAAATAAATTTTTATAATCATTTGAAATAAACATGATTAAACAATAAATAAAAGTGACGTATTGACCAATAATAATTTATTAATTTAAACTATTATTTAAAGTCCATTTTATAAGAAATAATCTAAGAATGACCTTTGTTAAAAATGTTTTATTAAAAGAATATTAAAGTATTTAAATTAAGAAATTTACAAAAAATAATTTTGTGTCTTTAAAAATAATTAAAGTTTACAAAAATAATTTTTATAATTATTAAGATTTTTCTGTAATTAAATTTGTTAAGAAAAAGGCTTTTAAAAAAAATAATGTGGGTGCCCCGGTTCGAACCTGGGACCTCACAATTGTGGGGGGAGTGTGTTTACCCTTAGGCTGGGTCGCCTATGCTTGCCAAGAAATGATTTTAAATTCTTAAAAACACAACTACAAAGAAACGCCCTAACCATAAGAACCCTAGTTTGATTTTCCCTAAATCAGAGCATCAATCGATGTTAATAACCAAATCATTGTTGGTGCTTTTATTCCTTAGATAAAAACGAGTATGTGTGTATGTGTTTAATTACCCGAATGAAGATGGATTGATGATGATCGAGACAAAGATCAGTCGCGGCTATGTCATGATTAGTTCAGATTGCAAATGAGGTTAATAATTAAATTCGTTGCACAGAAAGCTTCTACTGGTCTCAAAGGTGGAAAGCCCTCTGTCAATTTCTGTTAAGATTGCTCGGAAGTTAACGAACACCTCGGTTGCAGGTCGCGATGAATGTGAGAATCGTTTGGGATGTTTAGGAGTGATTTAGATGAAATTATGATTATTAAAAGTTTAGGAATAGTTAAACATTCGATTAAGTTACAATTAATTTGATTATTATTGCATCTTGATGGTCGAACGGTTCAGTGATTAAAGGCAATGTTTAATCGAGTGATTTAAGTTCGTAATCGTCGCCTTAACTCGATTGAAGTACATCCCAGGGTTCGAAACCTCCTCACGAAGCGGTTGGAAAACGGTTTTGGGTGGAAATCTGAAGTGTTTGAGGTTTTTGAAGCTTGTCGGAGTCGGCCGGAGGGTGGCCGGAGTTGTCTGGCCGGAATTACGGGGTTGGGGGGGGGGGGGAATTTGGGTTTTTATTAATTTTCACTTTTAGTCCCTGTAGTTTGTAAGTTTATTATTTTATGCTTTAAACTTCTGTTTTAAGTTTCTAAATTGACAATAAAGCCCCCTGAACTTAATTAAACTTTAAGTTTTTTATATTATTCTAACTTGTTAATTATTTAACTTTTATAAATTATTATTTCTATTATTATTATTATTGTGATTTTATTTTTAGTATTCTTATTATTTTTGTTATTATGTTTTAAATGTAAATTTAACATAATGAGCAAGAGTTGTCATAACATGTATTATTATTATAATTATTAGTATTATTATTATGATTATTATTATTGTTATTACAATGTTTATTTTAATAAATCACATTATTAACTCTTAATTTAAATGAATTAATGAAGAATAAAAGGAATAATCATAAATAATCCATATAGTTTCATCAATGACATAAATGGTCCTTACAAGAACATAACGGGGTTAACTATTAATTAACGAAAACACGAAAGGTTACATTTTCCGCATGCCTTAAAACCTCATGGGTTTGTAATGTTTCCCCGTATTTTAATAAATAAACATCGTACATTTTTCTAATTGTTTGTTAAAAGTAGCTTTTAAAGTTTTACTATAAAGTGGGTTATCAACTTCTAAATCCAAATTAAAAGTAATTTTATCAAGTAAAGTTTCAACCCCTGACAAATTTTAACAAAGGTTTAAAGCAGCGGCACATGTAATAACCGGAGACATTTCTTTAAAATATTTTATAAGTTTATCTTTCATTGAGGGTATCATATCTGAATAATGTCTACCCCTACATGACATCTCATTTAATTTTAAAGTCATTAAATAAATTTGGTGAAGTACTAACGGACTCGTTGGATAATAAACTCCGAAAAGACAAGTAGTTGTATTTTTAAAAATCTGAAGCATTTTGGTTATTTCTTCAATAATGGCCCAACCCGATAGATGGTAAGAATTTGTCTTTCCACGACTTACCAAACTATTATAAAAGACTATTAAACTTTCCCTTTGTTCAATAGTCTTTTCAAACATATTACAAGTGGAATTCTATCATGTTGGTACGTCCCAATTCGGACCTAAACATTTGATATTTGCGTCTTTACAAAACTTGCGATATCTAGTATATCTTTGGTTATTGCTAAAAATGTCACATAACATTCGTTTAAGAGATTTTTGGTATTTGTGGTGGGGATTGCTACCACCACGTTGCTTGAAGATGCTTCACAACTAGCAGATGATTGAGCACTTGATAAAGCCATTTGAGAGATTTTTGGGAGATTTTTTTGTAAAATGAAAGTATTAGTGAGCGTTTTTATGATTTTTGAGAGTACAGAGTGTTTTAAGTTGTTGTGATTCAACAAAAACATCCAATACATACATATACTAACCTAATGGGGGTATAATGATAAAAAACATAAAAAAACAGTCAAAAAAGCGTCCAAACGACTATATAGCCGTTATCCAACGGCTAGATTTTCAAAACCGGTTTAAACCGGACCGGTTTAGAAACCGGTTTTGGTTGTGGAATGTTGAACCCCATATCAAATCGCCGGTTTGGGTCGGTTAGAAACCGGTTTGGGCCTCAAACCGGTTTTGGTTTTTTTGGCCGAACTGGTTTTTGAACCGGTTTTTTTTGCCCACCTCTACTAGTCTCAAGATGTTACCCAAATGGATCCAGGTCGTCAAGTGCTAGACCGTCAGTTTATTTACAAAGAAAAAAACCCAGGTAGCGCAGGTATGGTTTCCTTCCATCTTTAAGTATTTTCTCTCTCAGGCTCGGAGACTAGTACGATTCTTGTGGATTTGTGGCTCCTGATAATATGGTCTCTAAAATCGCAGAGGTAACTATTAAACTGCTTCTCCATCTTGATTAGGTTGGTTTTGAAACCTTAATCCATCAAATCGCTCTATGTGGATTCGATTCATTCCCTATGTTACTAGATGCGCATGGTAATTTGTGGAAACCTTTTAGTTTTTTCATTTATACAGATAAGCTTCATAGATTGGTTGAATCTGCATATACGTGGACATAGCAGCCTAGGAAGAGTTAGGGGTTGTTTGGAAGCAAACTCTTAATGGTTCAGATGTCTGAATGGTTCAGACATTTGCATCTGAATGGTTAAACAGTATACTAATGCTGAATGATTAAAATGTCTAATGCTGAATGGTTAAAACATCTTATCTGAATTAGTCAGACATTTGCCTTTGAATAATTAAGCGATATACTAGCTCTTAATGGTTCAGACCTCCTAATGGTTCAACACTTAGAGGTTGTTTGGTAGCATCTGAATCAGCCTCTTAATTGTTCAGATGTCTGAATGGTTCAGCACTTAATGGTTCAGATTGTTTGTTTCGCAAGCAAATGTCTGAATGGTTCAGACATTTGCCTCTGAATGATTAAGTTTTATACTAATGCTGAATGGTTAAGAGGTATAATGTTGAATGGTTAAGGCCTCTTATTTGAATTGGTCAGACATCTGCCTTTGAATAGTTAAGCGATATACTAGCTTTTAATAGTTCAGACCTTTTAATGATTTATCACTTAATGGTTCAGATCTCTTATTGGTTCAGCACTTAATAATCTAAAACTTGTCAAACAACCGCTTATTAATTTAGACATTTTATTGATTCAGCAATTAATTATTTAGATTTTACCAAATTAGTTGAATCTTTTAAATCTCTAATCCCATGACAGTTGACAGATGACCATAACTTATTTCTAAAATATGACTTGTTTTTATGCTAAACCTACTGAGTTTCTGCTCCTCAAGTTTTTCTTCGAACTATTTTGTTGAAACAGCCCCTCCCCAACCTACACTTGGAGTCCGGCGACTCGGCGGACGACTAGAACTCCGGCGGCGGCTACGAGATGCAAGATTTCTCTTACTTTCAAGGTGAGTTTTCTAATTTTTATTTCTTTGATTATTTGTCTACATTAGAATATTCGAACCCTAGACTTTGTTTTGGTGATTTTGACGATTTCATTGTTTTTAGTTAATTTTTTTGAGTGATTTTGGTATCAAGATGTTTTAATCTCATCAAATATAAGGGTGTTTGGATTGAGGAGTTGGGAATGAGAGAACTAGAATGAAATGATAGATGTTTGGCTTAAGTTATTAGCTTTTATGTTTAGAAATGGAGGTCTCCGTTGAAGGTTTATGTGCAAACTGATTTGATTGTGATTTTGGAAGGAGATTGAAGGTGATTAGCGATTTCTTTCTCGCTATTAGGAGTGTCTACTCATACTTGATTTTATATATATATCTTTATAACTCAATTTTTGTGATATTTGATTTGAAGGTCTCAATTTGAATATTAAAATTCATTGATTTGAAGGAGATTGATCCGACCCAACCCAACTTGAAAATTGGTTCAATCTTTTGAATGGTTTCTCATCCTTAGATATTATCATATTTAGGGGTGTAATAAGGACCTTGAATATTGATTCAATCTATTTCGACCCGACTCGACAATCCAAAAAATTTGATGTTTTGTTAGAATCTAATCACAAAAATTAGTGACCCCCTAAGAAATATTTTCTGGTTCCGCCACTGCTTACAAAGGATATTTGGGCTTTGCTGCTGATATAATCAATAGTTTTCTGTTTCATCATAGGTCTTCTTCAATAGGAGGGGAGATATTCAGGCTTTGTTAGAAACTTAGAGAAAGCCATGTATGGTAGAACAGGTGGTCTTGAACGATTCAAGAAGGCACAAACCTTAGAACCCTTTGCAGTGGCCACGACTTCTAATCCCATTTCTCCTTCCCCACAATTAGACTCCCATTCTGATAAGCAAAGCCAACAATACCAGCAGCAAGTTTCTCATAAACCTGCAAACAAGAATGCTCCACAACCGATAACCCAAGTTGGAGGCGGACAGTCCGCCTGGCAGCCTCCTGACTGGGCTATTGAACCCCGCCCTGGTGTTTACTATCTTGATGTTTTGAAGGATGGTGAGATTCTTGACCGGATTAATCTTGATAAGCGAAGACACATTTTTGGGAGGCAGCTTCATACATGTGACTTCATCCTTGATCATCAATCAGTCTCACGCCAACATGCTGCCGTTGTTCTTCATAAAAATGGAAGGTTGGTCTGTCTGTCTTCATCCTTGTTGTTTTTTGTTACTTAGTTATGTGCTGCTGACAAGCTATTGTATTGCAGTGTATATGTAATTGATCTAGGATCTGCACATGGCACATTTGTTGCAAATGAGAGGTTGACCAAGGATTCTCCCGTTGAGCTTGAGGTGGGACAATCTTTGCGCTTTGCTGCTTCAACTAGGGTTTATATCTTGAAGAAAGATGATACTGCCCTTTTCTCTCCTCCACTGCCAAATCTGCCCCCACCCCCTGACCCATCTGATGAAGAGGCCATATTAGCCTATAACACATTCGTAAACCGTTACAATAATCTCTCTCAATCTGATAGCTCTTTTGTGGGTGGAAATCATGATGAAGCAGAAAGACCTTTGAAGAGGAGTAAGAAGGCAAGAGTGGCATTCAGAGATCAAGTCGGGGGAGAGCTGGTTGAAGTTGTTGGAGTGTCTGATGGTGCAGATGTAGAAACAGAACCCGGTCCAATGGGAGTGAAAGAAGGTAGCAGTCTTGTTGGCAAGTATGAATCACTTGTACAAACGACAGTAATACCATTACCTAGAGGAGGAAAAGAATCGAAGGAAGTCGGTGTTTCCCCGAAAGGCGTGACTGATAAACTACAACAAGTCTTGAACAGAGTTAAAGGTCCTGCTAAAGGTGGAATTTATGATGACCTCTATGGAGATTCATTAATATCAAGCAAAATGGCTTCTTCCTGGGCGTATTCTCCAGCTAAAGATGATCCAAGCAAGTCTCCTGGTGCTATAATAAGACCAGAGAGTAAGTTTGACAATAATGATAGTGATGATGATTTGTTTGGCTAGCTTGTGGATTATGATTTTGTCCTATATACCCTTACCAATTATTATTTTTTTTTATGGACCTGGAATTTGATTACCGCCCATGAATGTCGGTTTGAATCTGTCTTGCTGAGAGGAAATAGGAAATGTAGAAGAACTGTTTGATCCCTACTCATTTGGTTTTTACTTTCGTCTTATATTCATGTTTCTAGTCTGTTATTAATTATCTGAACATCCATGCTCATATTTCAACAAGTTTCAAATTCTGCTATTAGTTGAGTCTAACTACATTTGTGTATTTATTTATATTTTTTAACGGCATTTGTTCGTTTATTAGTTTGATGAGTTAATACTAGACGTGGGCAAAGTCAACAGGTTGGTTTGCCCATAAACATTCTTTTTTTTCCCTGATTTATTTGATATTCATAAATAGTTGATGTATAAAAGTATGATTAAATAACCATCAGTATAAAGTTTATGTGAATACGTTTTCATGACTTTGTAGGTTTTGCCTCTTTTTATTTCATCCATTGTCACCAATAATGGACGTTAAAGACAGCTGGGGACCCATCAACTTGTTATTAGAAATATTTTAGAAGTTAAAAAATATTACAAATTTAGTAAGCTACAAAAGAAGAAAAAAAACACTTTATCTCATAGTAACTATGCACTCAGAAAGATACAAACTAACATTATTAATTCAGTTTAGTTTGTATATGTAGATTTAAATTTATATAATTATTTCTATCTATAAATGGTAAATAAATACACATAAAAGTGTTATAGTTTATCAGAATGCAAGATATGTAAACCAAGGCATCCTGGTAAATACATATTTGAAAAACTTGCAGTCTGCAGTTTTAGGTCACACGATTGATAATTGCTTTCGAAAACGGCAAGTGACTTGCTTTAAGTGATGAGGATGACTGAAACCTTAGACGTTCGCAATTGAGTTATATGACTCTACAAATGTACTGAAAGTTTTAACTTTCACAATTGAGATGTATAAATCTTACAAGTGTGTTTTTCACCTTTAAAACTTAAATTTAGGTTAATTAGCTTCACATATATAATTAGAAAGTGGTGTGTGATTTTGAAGTCAGTAAAGTCAGTAAACTTTACCAATTAGTGTGAAAGCTAAGATCTTCATTTGGAATTTCTTTGGAAATTGGTTTTTTGAGTACACTAGTTTTTTAGCCCGTCGCGCGTTGCGGCGGCGCAATACGCGGTATGATAAAATATAAACTGCAATCGACCCTAATCGTTTCCGAGCTAAATTTACGTCGAAAAGTAAAGTAACTCAAATTTATACCGTCGAGTGAAAACATGTTATATTTTACGCAACTCCAAAAGGTAACATAGACCAACTCAAAACGTATATAAAAATAAGCACGTGCGGAGGCCGTATGTGGCATGATATAGTGTAGACGGCAATCGCCCCCACTCGTTTCAAAATAAAACTTCTGTCGAAATGTAAATTAACTCGAATTTATACTGTCAAATGAAAACATATTATATTTGACATGACTCGTGTTTAAACAAAATTCACGTTTAAATGTAGACCAACTCATAACATATGATTAAAATTATCCTTATTACTTTCAATAGGTAATACTACTTTTTTAATCCATCAAAAATTACCTTATTGCTTTCGTTAACACATTTGTTAATGCTACTTTATAATCCAAGGACCTATAAATTATTATTAAATAACTGTTCATTGCGTTTGTGTTTTAACAATATACAAGTCAGAGGCAGACAGGAGGTGGAGAAAAGAAAATAGATGCAAGATGGCACACAGGAGTGGAGAAATGGCAGCCAAGCCGGAGTGACCACCTTCTCCGATGTCTCCGGCACCATCAAACACCAAATGCCCCTTTCTCTCTCTACAATTTATCTGTCTGTATCGATCTATCTCTATTTACAATATCTCTATTTATACATAAACACAAATTGTAGGGACCAAAATGCAAAACATGGTTTATCATGTGATCAAAACCAAAACCCCAAAAAGATACTATTCATTCATCTTCCTTTATAAATATGTAGGGTAATTAGCTAAAAACAACATGGTTGTATGAATTGGTTTACATGATTGTGTAATTAATAAAGCGAAGAACACGGGTGTGCAAATTGATTTAGGTAGGCATTACTTTGTTGAAGCAAAGCCAACGGAGGTGACACTGGAATTACATTGCAGGCGTGAAGGAGAGTTATTAGGACATGAGAAATAATTCGCCTCTAGTACCATCAATACATTTTAAGTGTACTGGTTAAATTATGGAGGTTTGGCTTGGGTAGAAATTTGAGTAGGCGTCACATACATTCAAAAATGTACAACATGACTATCTCCTTTCTATACAATTGTCACATCCCGAGTTTGGGTCACCTTTGTCATGTGAACCGATCAGGATTATTTTTATTATTTTATTTGAATAATTATTTTCAAAGATAATTTTGGCAACGGAAACTCATTTAATAATAATATTGTATTGACATTCAAAAATTAAGTCAAATCTCAAAACTGAATTATTCATTGATTCTTAAGTATTTTTTTTTATAAAATCATTATATTTACATAACACAAGGATCCATCATAGAGATGTGTCCATCTCAACTTTTATCTTGTGAGTTGTGATTTTTAACATTTGACACTAGATAATCTATAGAGTTGAGACTATAGCATAATTTAGTATCACTCTCATTTCAATCATTCTTAGACATAGATAAATCATCATTCATAAATTTGTATTAGCAAACTCCCCCTTAACTAATGATATCAGTATTCACCGGTAAAACTTGATCTTTCGGTATTACGTTGTGAGCTTCAACCTTCAAGGCAAGCTTTCCATTGATAGATGAATTCCTCAATCAATGTGTTGTATTTTTTTTTTGGCTTCTGTATGACGATCGAAGAATCCAAACACCTTTCATTGTACTTCTACCCCTCAATAGTATACTCCTCCTAATGTATACACATCAAAGGCAATTACATTTGGGTCAATTTCATTCATATTGTAATCGAATATGATCTTCCATGACTTAAGTTATATTAGGCATATTACAAAGGGTTTAAATTCCAACAATCAGTATTGTACTAGTCAATCTCACATACAAGAAACAAAGTTTAACTGAACTTCAAATATGGTGTGCATCAACCATAATCTTTGATCTTGCCTTCAACAAGATATGTCGAACTTTGTCTAGTATCTACTGATAACCCAAAGTCTTTCATTTCACATCTTTCTCTTGACCCATTTGAAAAGTAAACCCGAACCCATTTTAGCCTTTCATACAATTAAAATTTTTATTATTAAATTATCTAATTTATTTTGATGATTCAAATGCAATAAATGTGTTAATTGATCAATATTATGAATTGTATTATTCAATTTTTAATTATAATATCATTTAATCAATTTATGATAATTTTATAAATTATAAAATGAATTTTATAAAGTTATAAAGTTTTATTTGTCATTTATGAGCTTTAATTGTTAAATTAAAATAAATAATTTATTTGCAAGGTTATTATAAGATTAATAAAATTTATAAAGTTAATTTATTTTAATTAAATAGGGTTTTATAAAGTTTGGTTGAAAATGTCAATTTTGAAACTTAATATTAAAAGCTTTAAACATAAAATAAGAACTCATAAGTATCGAACAAACACCCCGCGATCAATAATTATGCACCAACCTCCAGGTTTCGTGAACGAAGAGGTATCTCATTTTGTATGTCGACTTAAAAAGTCACTTTGTGACCTTAGATAGGTGCCTCGTGTTTTGTATACTCGGGTTTCTACGTTTATATAATCTAACGGGTTTAAAAGTAGCATCACCAACGCCTATATTTATTTATCATCAAGGAGGTTGTATCGCCTATCTTTTATTACATGTTGATAGTATCATTCTAGCCACATCATATACAAGTTTTCAACAGACTATTATTGCGACTTTATCCCGAGAAGTTTGCCATGTATCACCCTTATCGATACATCGTCTAAACTAAGCGCTTCGAAAAGTGATCTTTTTCCTAATGGCACTCTTATGTTTACTCGACCAAATATTTCATACGTGATCTATTAAGTTTGTCTGTTTATGCATGCTCCCCACAAACCACATAATATTTTATTAAAACTTATTATGATATGTCTTATTCCAATGTTTATTAGAGGGACACCCAGACTCGCGTAGATCTACTTGTAGGTGTCTACCTTAGGGATAATATGATTTCATGGTCATCAAAATGTCAAAACAACATATCTCAATCTAGTGCAAAAGCGAAATACAAGGTATTGCTAATGCGGTTGATGAAGCCACTTGGATTCAAAACCTCTTACTCTAGCCTAATTTTCCGCTTCATCACGCTACAATCATTTATTATAATAACATATCCATAGTTTACTTGTCTAAATACATGGTTCAACACCAATGGACAAAACACGAGGATATATATTGGTTCGCATTAGGTAAGTTCGAGTGCTTCATGTATCTTCATCTTATAACTATGCCTATATATTTACTAAGGACCTCCCACATCACCTCTTTCATTCATTCCAGACCAGCTTAATCATATGTTTCATAACCGCACAAACTAAGAGGGTATTTTAGAGGATATATGTATGTGTGTATTTTAGTATTGTTTATTGTAAAGGTGGCTTAGTTTTAGTCTTGAATATCTAGTGTGTGTATATATGTAGAATACAACATAACCATGAAAAGAAATGTCAACCGAAATAGTACTATTCATATATTCTACAAGCTTTGCTAAGCTAATGGTTATGTGATATGGGACTTAAATGTGATGTTGTAAGTCAACTCATGTAATGCATAATGTTGATCATGAACATATATACCAATATATGCTTAGCATGTTTTTCTTGATAAGTAAACAAGTAAAAGAGGGGCTCCAATACTCATCAATGATCTAGGCATGGAAGTATGAATATGACATACAATGATAACCAACCTATGTGTGACCTATATTATCAATACACTAATACGAGGTCCATATGTTATTTCACATGACTATCATTTTCTTGGCTTCATGGCATCCAACAAATATGTTTGTATTGGTGTTACCTTTGTTCGAAGTTAATCAATACAAATTGTATATCGCCTTGACTTAAGTACGTTGGTTTTAGTTCTAGCTCATCTTGGTTAGTCCTTAGGTTGTCCATTATATAATCGTAGTACCTTATACAACACATTTGATGAAAATAAACATATATCATTCATAAGTGTCTAAAACAATTTCATAAACTAAATAATAGTTTACTTTACATAGGAAAAAAGTAAAATTATAATCATAAATATTTAAAACAATTTTATAAATAAAATTACCTAAATACCTTCCTTAAAATGATGAAAATGAACTTGAACATATTAAATTATGTTTTCAGGTGTTCAAAAGGGCAATATGTACAAAAAAGCATGCTTAGCAAGATTTTGAAGAAAACTAAGCTTTGAAATCCAAGCATGGGGCCTTGCCTCATTAAGCACGCCCCATGGCATGCTTGAAACACGCCCCGTGCTTAAATTGGCACACCCTCGTGCTTGGTTCGACATCTGACGGTACAAAAAGTATTATCCCCCAAAAGTAGTAACGGGTTATGCCCCCATGAGTCATCGGGGCGTGACCCGCCTCTATCAGGGGGCTGTGCCCCATGAGTCACGAGGTCGTGCCCGACACACTCTGCAAGTACGAACCGGCTAACTTTCTTAAGTATTGTACTAGCACGGGGCCATGCTTTAACACTCCAGAAAGCCTATAAATAAGAGCTCATTTGCAACTTTGAGATGAGCTTTTGGTGGAGGGTTACCCTACTGATTTCTCTCGAGAATCAAGTCTTGAAGACCATTGGGAGGCTCGGGAGGTGCATACAACACGTAGAAGAAGCTCAAGATTGTCTAAACATCATCCATTGTGGATCACTGGTTTGATTGTTACATTTCACCGATGATTCTATATCTATCTTCTATATTGTTTGTTGTTATGTTCAAGCTCATTATAAGCTAAAATCTCATTATCATCTTAATTGGATGAAACTTATGTAACTTGTGATGAACTAATGGTGTGACTTATGTTATGATAATGTTATGGTAATCTTGGGTAAACTTTTGATGAGTAGCATCTACATTTGAGCGAAAAGTTATGAACTTATGGTTTGTAATTGTGAATGTCATACAAGGTTGAAAAACGTATGAACTAGCTTATATTTGCGAAACTGGTCTTCATAACAAATCCATGGCTAATGAACTAGAAATGGTTATTGGAAATAGTATAACTTTATCTTTCTGATCATTTGTGGGTTTATTTTTAGTCTGAGAAATCTATAGTAATTGTTAAGGTTTTTTAAAATTAATGGTATGTTAAAAATGAACTTGATCAACTCTATTTCAACATTAAGTTATGTTTTCAGAAATCGCATGTTGAAAGATTACATGAGATCTACCTACATTACTAGTGGCTTGGATTGATCAACATTGTAAGTTACTCGATGTTGGTGTCCTTGTCAGTACGAAGCTGGCAGACGAGATTTCCATGTTGGCTCATGTTTATAAACGTTACATAATTACTTAAACTTATATCTTTAATCACATCACGATATTCATTACAGTTACATAAGTGTAATCTAATTAGGATGATAGCCTTAATTCTCTATTTTAAAACCCAAAAGTCTCAATTTTACTTTTACTATTACTTTAATTATTGTTTTTTGAAACCCTAAAAATTTGGTTACTTCAATGTAACTTATTATTTTTCCAAAACAAAGCCCAATCTGATAGTCATTTATAGAAGGTTGTTGAGTAGGCTCGGTGTGTCCACGGATTGATACTCGGTTCTTACCAACACTATATACCACACGATAGTTACACTTGCCTTTGTGTGTGTAATTAGTATAGTAATAACCAATTAAAACTAAATATGTGCGATGACCCTTTATCAAAATATATACAACTTTGTGCACGCATCAAGGTTTTAATGTTGTTGCCGGGGACACATGATAGTTTTGAAAGACAATCTGGATTTTTTACTATCTTGTTTATATTTTCTTGTTCATCTTTATTTTATATTGTTAGTTAGATTAGTTTAAGTTAGTTTGTCTTAGTTAGTTAGTTAGTTACATTTGACTGATTTATTCTAAGCCTTAGTTAGTTTATGCTTTCTTAAGTTAGTATATGTCCGACTCGTCTAGTCCTTAACTTGTTTCGCCTTTTTCGGAACCCGAACGACTTTTTCGTCAAAGGTTACGCGAAAGACCACGATAAACAACAATCATCAAGGAAAATGTTTTGGAAGGTACACCATCTGAAGAACATATGGCTAACCAAGATGAGGAAATGAAGATGACACACTATGCCACGCCATCAATTGATAGTTATGAGTTTAGCGTTGTCCAACCAATAATAGCGAACAACATTTTCGAGATTATCTTGTATTATTCAGCTCATAGAAAACTCTGTTCATTTCCATGGATAGCAAGATGTATATCCTAACGCTCACATCTCTCAATTCATTCGTATTTGTGCAACTTTCAAAATTAGCAACTGATCAGTCGATGCAATTAGGCTAAGACTTTTTTCATTTTCACTTCGAGGCCGAGCCATTGACTGGCTTAATTCGCTTCCGCCTGGTTCCATCACCATATGGGCGGAAATGGCTGAACAATTTCTTTTGAAATACTTTCCACCCTATCGCATTGCGAAACTAAGAATCATCATCACAAGCTTTCGCCAAGACGATGATGATTCATTACATGTAGCATGTGAGAGATACAAAAGTCTCATTCGAAGATGCCCACATCACAAACTTGATCTATGGATGCAGTGTCAAACCTTTTACGATGCAATCAGTGGAGCGCATAAACAAGCTGTCAATCAAAGTGCAGAAGAAGATTTTGGAAGTGTCACGCCAACCGAAGATTACCAAATCCTTTAATAAACAAACCCAGTTCTAAAGGCATCCATCAAGTAGACTCTGAAACTTTAGTTGTAGCCCAATTAGAATCCCTAACCAAACGTTCGAACAATTGCAAGTTGAGATAAAGAAAACTCCAACACGATGCAACATATACGGAGATTCACACAAGACCAGCGCATGCCCATAAGGCATGATGATGGTTGAAGATGTTGATTACGTAGGAGGCCCAAGCAATTCATATAACAACAACTCAAATTAGAGAAACAACTCGAATTACAAAGAAACTGGCAATAACCAATCATCCTCTGGATTCAACCGAAGGCCACCTTACCAACAACAGAAACCACCATACCAAGGTCCAAACAGTAGTAACCACGACCGTAGAGCATCATCAATTGAAGACTTATTGCAATAATTGTTGATAACCACACAGGCCACATATGAATACATCCGGGAATCTGATCGAAAAAATAAGAACAGGTTCCAAAGAAACAAAGCTGACATCAAAAGCAACAAAGTATCATTGCAAACCATTGAACACCAAATAGGTCAGATAGCATAACAACTATCTGAGAGACCCCAAGGTGCTTTGCCTAGAAACAATATGCCAAACCTTAATGCACAAGTGAAAGCCATCACCACAAAGAGTGGCAATACCACTCAAGGTGTTGCACCTGTATTACAACCAATCTTGGAAGAAGTTGAAACCAAAACTCCAAGTAATGTAAGTGATAAGCAAAAGCATCTGTTGCTATTGAAGATGTCACACCCCAACCTTGATGGCGGAATCGTCGAGATGTGAGGGTTAAGATTGTTCACAGCTACATAATGCTATATTTATATGTAAATATTAAAATTATAAGTTTCAAAAGAAAGTACAAACATAAGTCTCAAACATGAAATAATTCCCAAACTAAGCAAAACATAACATAGTCATTTTAATTATTTAACTAGGTCCAAATCCTAGTTTATTGCAAGCTTCATTTGATCACTTTAAACTTGAGCATTACCTGAAAAATAATAAAAATAAGAGGTCAACTAAAAAGTTGGTGAGTTTCCAAGGTTTTCATACATAATATAACAAGGTTACAAGTAGCAATTCATGTCATAGGTTATGAGTTAGCAAGTTTATAGAACACATATCGTTACAACAAAACCTCGACTTAGATTACAAGTATATATGATTGGCTAAGTATATTTGGTTCCCATGATGAACAAGCATACGTCATCAGGAGCCGACAATACATTGGCTTTAGCACCAAATAGGCTTGTCAGGCCCAAAGATCTAAGACGTCGTCAGGCTAGCAATAGTTAATGATTGCAAACAAAATATGTATCTCATATAATCACTTACAACACACAAATAACCATGACTAAATATAAAGATGAATTGCAAGTGCTTTACAAGTTCAAACATTTACAAGTGTATGTTGTATATGTATCATGTTTCACCCCAAACTAGTGTGAAATATGTAAAAAGGGGGCAACGAAACTCACATGATTGATAAGTATATAATAGGTGACTAAAATAAAATAATAAGCGACGATCCAAAGTAATCCTTTACAAGTACCTATATTTATATATATTTATAAGATTTAGGTTAATAGTGAGGTTAACGATTTAACACGAACTAGGGTATTAAAATTTGGGGATTTTTATAAAGTTAATAAATTCTTATAAAAATAGCATTCATAACATTTATATAATTTATTCTTAAGCAATTTGGTCCTTCATAAATAACTTGTGATTCTATTTATAAAATATATTTAAACTCTATAATTATCATGACACATCTTTAAACCAAGATAACATAAGGTCCAATATTAATTTAATAACTTAAAGTATTATATAACAATCTAATTTTTATAAAAATATTTAGTTATAACATTTGTAAATAATTTTTATATTAAAATATTAAAATATGTTACAAGAATAAATTTTTAAGAAATATTTAGATGACTTTAAAAATATTTGAAGTTTATAAAAGTTATTTTTATATTTATTATAAATTTTCCATAATAAAATTAAAGCTTAATAGGCTTAAAAAAATTGCATGAGGGTGCCTGGGTTCGAACTCGTGACCCCATGCTGAAAGTGTAAGAGTCTTAACCAGTAAACTATAGGCCTCAGCCACGATATGAATCAGATTTTAATTATTAAAAGCAAGTTTCAACCAAATCCCCAATTTCATATAAACCCTAGAATGTTTGTGAATAAAATTGAACATCCGTTTGATGTTCTTCACCAGATTAACCATAGGGATTTTGTTTCCCATGCTTAATCGAGCATAAACATGTATTTACTTACTTGATTAAGATTGAATTGTAGTGTTTATGCTCGGTAAAACTTCAGTTAATACGCGAATGAATAGGGCACTTGAAATCAATGTTTGAGTGATGATTTAGAGGAATTGTGATTGCAGAGAGTTAAAAGGGGCCAATAGGGACAATTGCCCTCTGTTTTATATATTCAGTTTGTACGATAGAGGGTCGAACGAGTTTCAGTTCTTATTCGATCAATTCGGTTACAATTAGGTGTTTAATTGATGGTTAAACTCGAATTAAACGATGCATTAGCTTGGCAATGATGATCTGAACGTTTCTATACGATTAATTTGATTAATCATCAATATTTGTACGTTGAACGGTTATAAATCGATCGAGATGTTTGTTTTGGTTCGAAACCCTTTAATACCGGGTTTTAATGCTCAATTAAGTCATGGGTTCGAGTCCGAGAGGTTCTCCCGAGTCAATTGGTGTCTTTAACTAGCTTAAAACCATCCCATTTTCGATGTTCGATGGTCACCAGAGTTCGGCCGGAGAGTGGCCGGCCGGTGACCGGTTAGTCGAGGGTGAAAAGAAGGGGTTTGGGTTTCTTTTTGAATATTACACATTTAGTCCCTATGGTTCCAATCTTTATTGTCTTATGCCCACAACTTCCATTTTAGGTTTCTAAAATGACAAACTAACCCCTAACTTAATTGTTTTAAGTTTAAACATTTTTAAGTTCAAGTATTTTTTATAAATTATTATTATTATTATTAATAGTTTTTTTATTATTGTTACTTTTATTTTAGTTGTTATTATTGTTATTATTATTATACTTCATTATTATTATTTTTTTATTAATACTATTATTATTATTATTATTATTATTATTATTATTATTATTATTATTACTATTATTATTATTAATATTATTATTATTATCAATATTTAACTTCTAAACCAAATATGCACAACAAACCCTCAAAGTTTCATAAATGGCATAAATGGACCTTCTAAGAACTTAACAAAGTTAACTTTTAATTAACAGAAAATTACAAGATGTTATAGAAGAACCAGCCATGAAATACATACCACTACCACCCTATGTTCCACCATCTCCATATCCTGGTCATTTAAGACAACAACAAATGAAAGCCATGAAATGCATACCACTACCACCCTATGTTCCGCCATCTCCATATCCTGTTCATTTAAGACAATAACAAATGAAAGCACAATATGGCAAGTTCCAAGGATTGTTCAAGCAACTCCATATCAACCTATCATTAGTGGAAGCCTTAGCTCAAACGCCAAATTATACTAAGTTGTTAAAGAGTGTGTTGTCAAATAAAAAAGAATCTGGATGAGTTATCACATGTAGTTTTGAATGAGGAATGCTCTGATATTCTTCAAAGAGACTACTTGAAAAGATGACTGATCCAGGGAGATTTACCATACCTTGCCTAATAAGAAATAGATTTGTTAACAACGTTTTAGCTGACTTAGGTGCTAGCATTAACCTTATGTCTTATGAGGTTTTCAGAAAGTTAAACTTAGGTGAACCTAGACCAACTTGTATGAGCATCTAGTTAGCTGATCGTTCTGTCAAATATCTAAGGAACATCGTTCAAAACCTTTTAGTTAAAATTGAAAAATTCGTATTTTCCATTGATTTTGTGATCCTTGACATGGATGAGAACAAGAATGTTCCTCTTATCCTAGGTCGATCTTTCTTAGCAACCGCTCGAGCCCTACTTGATGTTTGCACTGGCAGACTTACGCTTCGAGTAGATGAAGAGGAAGCAACATTCGACATAGGACGATCCATGAAACATCATCAACATCATGATGACTCACTTTACTACATTAATGTATGCGATTCAATCATAAGCTGCCATTTAAGGGAAACCCTTGAAAATGAAGCTTGCAACACTCAATTAAAAGAAGTCTGAACAAACTAACTCATCTGTGAAGATCAAACTATTCCAGACCTAGAAGTTGATGAAACATCGTCTTATGAATAAGCATTCGAGATCTTTGAACAAGAACTAGAACCTAAAGCCAAACCATCTATCGAAGATCCTCTGGTTCTAGAACTCAAAGAACTTCCATCTCATCTCGAATACGCCTTTCTTGAAAACACATCTTAACTTCATGTGATCATCTCATCCACATTATCGAATGATAAGAATAACAAGTTGCTCAATATGCTTAAGGCATATAAACCAACAATTGCTTGGAATATCATGGATAACAACAACAATCCAAGGTATAATGGTCGTTTTACTAAAATTAACGCCTAAAAAATGGGCATTCATCTCAAGAACCAAGAGTGTTATGGTTTGACAAACAGTTGAAATAAAAAATATAATTTTTCAAAAGTTGAAATTAATCTTGCAATATGAACACAAAACATGAACCAAACAACTAGTTAATTCCAAGTATAATTTTAGCAAAATTACCCAAGAAAAGAAAAGATCGTAGCCAATATTAGATGTCATATATTTAAAGCCCTAGACCAGAAAGAAGTAAATAAAACTTGGATTTTAAAAGACAAAGTCTAAGGTACTGTTTGTTTTTTCTGCAGGAAAACGTCTGCAGTCTGCGGACCACATCTGTAGACATCTGCCACAGAAGAGGTGGACCAAACGTTTGTAGTCTGCAAGAAAAAAACCGTTTGTTTTTAACATCTGCAGAATGGAAACAATATTCTGTAATTAAATTAAACCTATATTTTAAACCTATTTTTTAATTGAATCTGCATTAGGTAAGTGTAATGGTGAGGAGAAGCATCGGTATAAGAGGAAGAAGGGTGGGGGTGTTCGTCGGTTGTCGACGTCGGTGTCGGACGTCACGGCGGCGCACGGTGGTGGTGCTGTTGCCGATGTTATTCCGGCTGGGTTGCCTAGGCTCCGTACGCTTCCTGAAGGTAATGGGGAGAGGGTGGAGGCGGGCGCTCGAAGGTGGCTCGAAGGGGCTGCTGCTTGGGCGGTTGAAGGGGGGTCGAAGGGGGTGGGGGTCGAAGGGGCTGCGAGGGTCGGTGGTGTAGAGTGGGGAGGTGGCGGTGGAAGACGACGGTGGCGGTCGATCGAAGGGGTTGCGGCGGCGGTCGGTCGAAGGGGCTGACGGGGGCGGTTGTTGTGGAGTGGGGGCGGTGGGTAGAGTGGGGAGTTGATGTTAGGGTTCAAATGAAAGAAGAAACGGGTTAGAAGAGGTTGTGAAGAGATCAGAAGACCTTGTTCCACATCTTCTCCGTGCAGACGTCAGGAATACGTTTTTTAATGAAACGTCTTCAAGAAAACAAACACTCTGCGAAGTAAAAAGCTCTACCCGCGTCTGCGTGCGCGTAGATGAAGAGGTGGGGAAGAAGTTTTTCAAAAAAGCAAACACCCTTGAGTCGTTAAAATCAAACACTTTGTGTCCATATATGGATTAGTGTTACGCACAAGGTCAAGGGAGTGGGAGAAACAAACACACAAGTCTCATGATTCTAAAACCCCTGCCGAACAAGGTAATTAACTCAACAACACTTATAATCGTGAAGTGTTTGTTGTATAAGGCGTAATTCGTCATTTGTGGTGAAGTTGTGAGTTGATCATTGAAAGCAGAGTTGAGGCACGTCGAATCCTTCCGATGGATGACGCCATGGAAACTGGCAATTTGGGTCCTTACCAAGAGAGACCGAGGACCTTTCCCAACATGCGCAGTAAACCTAGCATGCCTCTGGTAATACTTATTGTACTCGTTGCTTGCCCCAATTCTTAGATCCATACAATAAAATCATCTGAATTTCTATTCTTAATCAACGATTGATCTGGATTACAAAAAGTTAGATCACGTGTTTGACTGCACTGCCAAAGTCCACGCATCTCTAATTCTCGCAGGGATCCAAGATCGACGATGAATTACTTTTTCTTAATAACTTGAGGGGTAGGTTTGCTTGGCTTAAGAGCAAGCAGATTTCGTATTAATAAATCAAGCAACTAATAATTGTAGAATTTTGTTATTATACTGTTTCAATCTGTTTCTTGCATGATTTGATTTTCTTGTTTCTGTAGTCAGTTGTTAAATATTCAATAAACTTCCATCTGTCCTGTCA
>CM046039.1:145000-172500 GCA_025215565.1 Flaveria ramosissima
CATGTTAAGAGTCAATGTCTGAAGAAAAGTTTGAACATTGCTGTTGAGGATGTCAATAATGATGATGTGTTAATTCTTGAGGCTGAAAACAGTGTGGACTCTTGGATCATGGATTTTGGTTCTTCGTTTCACGCCGTACACAACGGTGAAATGTTGGTGAATCTGAAAACTGGCGATTTTGGGAAGGTACGTCTCGTGATGGAAGAATGCTTGATGTAATGGGCATGGGTGATATTGATTTGGTGACTCCATTGGGAACTGCATGGAACTTGTAGAATGTCAAGGTGATTCCAGGTTTGAAGAAGAAATTAATTTCTGTTAGTAAATTGGATGAACAAGGACTGGAAGTCAAATTTGGTGGTGGTAAATGGAGGGTAATCAATGGGAATCGGGTGATTGCTCGTGGCGATAAGCATGGGTCATTGTACATGGTGGAGGTACCTGCTGGGGGACTGATCAACCCGGTTAAGCAAGTCAAAGTCGGGTTCGCTAAATCTACTGCTAAGAGAGTTCATTTTGCAAACATGAAGTCTGAAGCAAAGATTGTAGCTGAATGGGGTCATAAGTCTAAACCGGTCAGAGGATTTTGTGACAGTGGGAGCATGGGGCATGTTCCGGGTACATTCAACACGAATCGTTGGGTTTTGAAGACTACGACTGGAAAAATCTCTCCTGGTGATTGTTTGCTGAATTTGGAGAGTGTTAGTGGTTCTCAGTGTATCTCTGAATCTGGTGGATCGTGTAAGCCAGTTGAGACAGAGGATGGGTCGTTGGTGGAGTCTGCTACGATTGGGTTGGGACTCGGGGGAGCTTCAACGGGCCCTTTCAAGTAATTGATGAAGAGGGGCCTCTGCAACTAGGGGATTTGGATTGAAATCTTAGCTTGTTCTTTGGAATTGAAGGCTTGGAGGATTTCTGTTACTTGAAGATTACTGATGACAGGGTTGTTTTGTATTTAGATGGCTAACTGGAGTATTCGCAAGGCCTTCAAGTGGGAGATTGTTGAGGTGTGAAGGCCTTTGGGCTTTTGGTTAGAGTTATGGGCCTGGCCCATTGAAGCTTCTTAAAACCATTGTTGTTAAGACCGGATCAGACCGGCCGGTCCGACCGGTTCGGCCGGGTTTTGGTGCCTGGTCCGGTCCGGTCAAGGGTGAATCGTTTTTGGGTCATTGAACCGGCCGGTTCATCCCGAGTTGGTGGTCGGACCGGGAGAACCAAACCGGTTCTGGCCGGTTTTCCTTTTTTTTTTTTTTTTTTGGTTTTTGTTTTAATGGGTAAAAACGAGGTGTTAAACCATAAATTAAGAGCAAAAAAAGAAAAAAACCGGCTTCACGCGGACCCGGTTTATTTCGAACGGCATTCGTGTCCGCATGTCGTGCGTGGGCGACCCAAATTTTCCAGCCAGAAACCCGTTTTTGCACCCCCTTGCGCGCGGGTAGGTCATGGTGTAAAAGGTATCATAAAGACATTCAATACATTTCACCTTGTTATCACATATAAACACATAATGGTTCATTTGTCACACCAATGTGGGATAAGAGTGTTAGAGAGACTCCCTTTCACACCCACACCCTTATTAGTTATTTCCAACAAATATTTAATTACATATATAAATATAATTAAAATATAGTTAAATCGGTTCAACCGGTCCGACTGGTCCGACCGGTCCGACCACCAAACCAGTAAGGCGTCCGGTTCGACGTCCGATCCGGTTCTGAAAACATTGCTTAAAACCCTAGTTATCTCTATATATAGATTATGTCATTGTATTGTAATCTTGTCCCTTGAGCTTAATAAAAATACCTAGTTGCAGAGAGTGGACGTAGGTCATTTTGACCGAACCACTATAAATTCTCGTGTTCTTATTGCTTTCGTGTGCGTGCGTTTAACAGTGTGTTTATTTCCGATGCGTAAAGATACCTAACGCTAGGAGTCCTCAACCTAGAGCGTGCGTCTGTTCATCACTTACATCCTCACGTTCTTCGCCGTCTTAACATCATCTTGTTGGAGAACCTAGCCGGACACTGTTATCAATAACGTCTGCTATTGCACGCTACGTTGCGAACCACCAACATCTTGCTATTTGGTGTTTTGTGACCACGTAGCAAACTATTAGCTATTTTATTCATTTATTTTATTTTAAAATATAAAAGCAACCTAGATCCGGATAGGGTTTTTTTTGTTTCGCGATAGTGGTTTTCTTCCTCCCTGCCTTCGCGTCTTTAACCAAGCAACCTGCAACCCAGACCTAGACCTCGGCTTTGTCTCCTTTATATCTTGACTATCCTATCTTCGTGGGTCATCAGGAAGGTCAGAAGCTTCCTTGTCTTTTTTGGATTATGTTGTTGTTAAACAAAATGGGTAGTAGAACTAGAAAGGAAACTGATATCGAGTGAACTTACGAGACTTTGGTAGAAGGAACCAATAACTAACACGAAGGGTTTAGTGGGTCAGGTAAACCATACCGAACTCGTGAGGTAGCCCTATTTACCCGGTCCCGTACTTGGTCAGCAGCAACAAGGGTTTTGGTGGTTGAGTGGGGCAATTACCTCCTTAATTTTTTGCATTAGTATTAGCTTATTTGATGTTAGGATGTTCATTTTTTTAGGAGTAAAATCATGTATTTAGATTGGTAATGATTGTGTTTGATTGAGAGAATAATAGCGTACATGTAGAGCTCAATATAAAGAACTGAGGTTACAAGAAATTACTTTTAACTACTCTTAACAATCTAACATAGTCAAATAGTCTGACATTCCCTCGCAAGTTAAGGGTGGGGAACGGCCTGCAACTTGGACCGTAGAGATAGAAAATTCTGTGAAGATAAGGGTTTTGTGAAGACATCCTCAACTTGATGGTTAGAATTCCTTGAGCTACCTGCTCACGTACGAAGTGGAAATCTACTTTGACATGTTTTGTGCAAGCATGAAACACATGATTAGTTGAAAGAAAGGTAGATCCAAGATTATCACACCAAAGAGTGGGTGATGATGTCGTAATGCCAAGTTGATGGACAAGAGCCTTTAACCATATTAATTCTATAATGGTGACAAATGAGAAAACCGAAACTAGTGGTTTTCGATTGGAGCATGCATAAATTGACACACTTTGTTTACTGCAAATGCAATGTCCGGTCCGGAGAGAGTAGCATATTGCAAAGCTCCAACAATTTGTTAGTGGTGGACTGTCATCGTTAGATAACACTTGACAGGTGCTCATAGGAAAACTTACCGGTTTGCAATCATTAAGCCCGAAGCGATGTAAAATTTCCAATATGTATTTCCATTGAGATAGAAGGACATTCTGTTCATGATGAATTACTTCAATACCCGAGGTCTTTAAGAGCAAAGGAGTTCAACTGGTGAATAATGCAGTCAATTGCCAGGTTCGCCCCAAATCACCAACAGTTAAATTTTAAAACAACATGTCATTTGTTCATCCAATACTCACACATCATCTATCGTACAAAATCAATCGATTTATCATAACAATCTTCGTTTTCAATCGAAATTGCTATTTCGACGGAAAACTGCGATTCAATGATAAAAAACCTAAATTCGAGAAGCTGCAAGGCAGAATGTACCACTGAAGCCTTCGATTCTTTTGAGCTCTGAGATACCAAATTAGATAGAGACGCCATGCGTGGTAGGTATTGCAGTTGCTGGTGCCACATATGCTACGAAGTATGGAGTTCAAGCTTGGAATGCATTTAACGCTCGAGTGGCTACACCCGTGCTTCGCAAGTTTTATCAAGGTGGTTTTCAGCCTCAAATGACAAGAGAAGCTGCCATTATCTTGCTTCCAGAATCAATGAAGCCAAAGAGATAATGCTCAGGAAGACAAAAAACAACAGCCTTGATACCAAGTAAAACCGTGTATTTGGATTGCTAATAATTGTGTTTGATTGAGACTTTGAGAGAATACTAGCTTACATGTAGAGCTCAATACAAAGAGCTGAGATTACAATAAATTACATTTAACTACCCTTAACAATCTAACATAGTCTAGCATTAGGTAGCTTAGTATAGCCCCCCCTCCCAAGTTGGGCTAACTATCTTGCTTGTTCTTGTTTTAATCGAGTTAGAAATTTCAGTATCTAACATTGATTTCATTGCCGGGAAGATGGCACCTTTTACCCGGGGCAATCCACCCGAGGGCAGCGGTTTTTACCTCGATTCCATTGTTGCCCAATTGGTAGCCATTATTGCTCGATTAGACTCTTTATTATCTTTGAAGGATGATGTTGCAGCACACAAGACTTTGATGCTTCGAACATCCTTCCGGTGCAATGATTGGAGTGGTGATTATGAATCTCACCCATGTTTTGATGATGTTTTCTAGGATGACAAGGAACCTGAGGGTCAACCTCAAAGTCCAGTGATAGATATGGTTAAGGAGGACTATACTAGCGACATTTCCATGTCAGGAATCTCGTAAGAGTTTTGGAAAGCTGTGATCTTGAAGTATTGGATGAGAAGCGGGCAGGAGATAATCAACGAACTAAAGGCGAACATGAAGACCTACGCAAGGACAAGTTGGAGTGGATCATATCTAATGATTAGAATGTCAAATATAGTAGTCTGGGACTTTGGGTACTCTAATGAAGTTCATGGACCTGACTATAAAGGTGAAGGAACAAGCCCATGCTTCTGGAGTTATTATGGATGTTATTGCCACATTCAAAAGTCCGTTACACTTTGTTTATGGAGTTTTAACTTCACTCAAAGTGGAAGACTTGAAAACAAGGAATAAGGATGCACAAGCAGATTTGAAACGCGGGGATTTAGCCGGTCAATTTCATCTTATTTGACTTGAGGACAAGTCGTTTTTCCTGGGGGCAGACCTGATCGAATCTAGTCGGTCCATTGGTTCGGTAAACCCTGCTGAACCCGTGAGGTAGCCCCACTTACCAAGTCCACGACTTGGTTAGCATCAACAAGGGGTTTAGTGAATGAGTGGGGAGTTACCTCCTTAATTTTAAGCATTAGTATTAACTGGGCAGCTTAGTATTTTATGAAAGTATTTCCGGTTTGTATCTAGAATTTGGGGACTAGCCCCTCTCAAATGGGGCCAACTATCTTGCTTATTCTTGTTTTAATTGAGTTAGAAGTTTTAGTATCTAACAAAAACTCGGAGAGATCAGATTTATGTTTTATTGTTTCAACCGACGGGATTACAAGGCACATGCATCACCTTGTTTGAGATTCCCCAGATGTGTTGAGAGGTCCCAAAGTTCCTGTTTAAGTGAAAAAGTTATTCAAAGAAAAATTTGAAAAGAAGAAACGTGCACGAGATTTATGAATGGCATACGACATTTTGACTATGCGGTTGATTTAGAAGATGAAATCCCTAGTAATCGTAGTGAAGTTTAATCAAAAGTAAAGAGGCACATTTCATCCACCGGTCCAATGGCTAATGCTTACGATAAAAAAACCCTAAAGGTTCGTAAAATGCAATATTCAAGCCATCAGGCACGTCGGGAAGAAATGGGGGAACTTAGTTGGAACTGTAGAACACAACGAAGTCCAAAGCCTAAACCCTAACTTAGTTGGACTGGACTTGTTGCGGCGCAAAAGTTTGCTTGTTGGATGTATGATGCGGGTCTTTCTTTCAATGCTTTGAAGTAGGATAGTTTGGGGCCCGCACTTGAAGTGATGGGTTGATACGGTTGCGGTATGAAACCCCCTAGCTATCATGAGGTACGTGTTCTGATGTTGAAGCTAGACATGGAACATACCAAAATAAGTTTGCAAGATAATGAGGTTGAGAACGCTGTTGCAAGATAATATGGGAGTAAAAGGGGTGCCAAGGCCTCTACATCGAGCTCAAGGCCTAGAGGAATAGGTTAAGTAGATGAAGATGAATATGATTTTGGTGTGGATGCCGAAGAAAATGATGTTTGGCTTACAAAGATTTTGTGCCGACATCGGATCGAGATGATGAAGATGAAGATGATGAGCCGGATTATAAAGATTTAGATGATTAGTAATAAAGTATTTTAGTTATTTTGGTGGTGTGAATGTTTATATATTGAATGCAAAACACTTGTTAAATTTTCTACTATTTTTATCACTAAACATGAAAAGCGAGCGACCGGGCGCTATTTAACGCAATTCGCTAAGTAGCATATAGGTTGCTTGTAGCTATTTACCGTTATTCGCTATTGACAATTGTGGATTGCGATTGAGAATATTCTCTCCTAGATGTACAGTTTGCTTCTTGAATCACATATTAAAGACGCTAGTGAGAAAAATCCTCTCTTTAAATCAATCAAAATGATTCTGTGTGTCGAGAAGAAGGTAATGTATAATCACGTTTGCTTCTGTTGACGGATCAGAATCGTTCGCAGAACGTATTGCAACTTCGTAGTTCATGATCTCACGCGTATATTACAACACAACGTGTTCGCCACCACACTGGCTGGCTAATGCATTTCCCCTTTGAGTGAAGAGGTGAAGGGCTTTGGATACACAACCCTTTTTGGCCAAGTTCGTCGCCCTACCCTAGATCAAAACCTAAATCAATGAAGCACATCAGGTGGGTATGCTCCTTAGATCCGTTAATGAACCTCAATAATGGGTAATCGTGTTTGCTTGTGTTGAGGGAGATTCTTCTCTGGAAGCTTCTGTGCTACTTTCTAGTTGAAACAAAATGTGTATTAATGCGGGTAGGGTGGGTGGAGTGGTGGTGGTGGTGATCTTAAGGGAAAAAAAGCCCCAATTCTTGATTAAAATATTTTTATTTAAAAATGATGTGGTGGCAGGAAAGAGAGAGATATGGGTGGGGGATGAGGTAGGGACTAAAAAAGAAGGATGGTGTAGAGAGAGAAAGAGAGTAGTTAATATGGTGTGCCATCAACCTAAATTATAATTTTTTAATAACAAGGATATTTTGGCATACGGTTGTTCAAAGCGCTCACCGCTCAATGCTCGCTCGACGATCGTTCGGAATTTGCTCGAAGATGCTCGTTCGAACTTCTGCTCGGTTGCAAACGAGTTGATCGACTTGGATCGGTTTGTAAACGAGCCAAGCTCTAGCAAAGGTCCGCTCGGCTCGGTTCGGCTCGAGTTATTTTTATATATATAATATAAATTATACATAGCACTCTAGTAAATTTGGCATACTATACACAAATATATATTTATATGTATACATACTGGATCAATCAACCTAATAAAAAACTTAACACTAAGCATAAAAGTGAAATATTAAGCTTAGAGACAGTTTTCGACCTTGCTCTTGCTCTTAGTCGATCATCTCCCACTCTCACCGTAATCGTTCTCTTCGGTATGATCACCGCCTCATCGGCTACAGCCTTAGCCTAATCGCGAGTCACAACGTATTGTCATTTATGAAAGTGTTATGTTATGAAATGCGGCCTCTTTTTAAGTCATTAAAACTTAAGACCCAACATTGTCACCGTCTCTCATTGCAATATAAATCGGATGACACACTAATAGTTGGGTTATACAATTGTTCGCCGCTCGTTTGCGATCGCTTGGAAAATTCACGCTCGAAAATGCTCGTTTGATTTTCCGCTCAGATGTAAACGAGCCAATCGGCTCGGTTCGGTTTGAAAACGAGCCAAGCGCGAGCAATGGTCCGTCCGGTTCGGCCCGGCCCGTGCCTTTTAATAATAATTTACCTGAAAAGTTGAATGATGTTAGGTGTCTGGTCTTAATTGAAAAAAAAATGAAGTTCAATGATTAAAATAGTCAATATAAACTGATGGACTAAAATGGTTATTTTGGTCAAACCATAGGGACTAAATATGAAGTTTACTCTTTACTTCATTAGTTAATGCATCTGTGCAGTTTATTATGAATTCCATGTCTCAATATCTTCATTGAATGGGATCTTAAACTCTTCTCACGTAGATTACATAGCATTCCATTGCTGTGCACAAATAGGTCTATTTCTAAATAGGTGCATGATATGGTAAATTTTAGAAAGGACATTTGCGTTGGCTCAGCTTTTGCACCCCATGGCTCTTGAATAAAAAATAACTATGAATACTGGGGATCTTGACTTAGCTGTATTTGGTGTCAAGTCTTGCAAGGTGATACGTTCTTTTTTTAGGTGACTGGGTGAGATGGAGTTGGCAGAATCCTGCTGTAAAAGAGCACCCCTGTTTACCTTTGCTGCAATCACTGGATCTTATGGATGATAACCAGTCTTTTATTAAAAATTTTATTACTCAATATCTACTGTTCATTTGTGATGGCATATGCTAGGATATTATACTTGTCATCTTACGTGGAACTGATATACATTAGCAAACAACAAACCATTTGTAATATGTGCTCTCCTGATCTTCAGTGCCTCTTCTTCTTGTGGGATATGGTTTTGGAGCTTCGTTTGTAGCCCTTTTCGCTCAGTTGGGTGGTGGAATATACACGAAAGCTGCTGATGTTGGCGCTGATCTTGTTGGAAAAGTAGAGCAGGGAATACCTGAAGACGATCCTCGGAATCCTGCCGTCATTGCTGATCTGGTATACATCCCCTTAGTTTTTGTTGTTCTTGCTTATTGATTCATAAATGACGTGTGAATGAAATAGAAAACAGCTCATGCTTCATCTCCACATATTGATTCTGGTGCAAATTATAACATGGAATCACAAAATAAGATGGGGTGTTATAAAGAACAAAAAAAAGGCCACCAGCACAAACCGCTTGACTTGACTGCTTCACCCGACCTTTATCTTCATGTTTATTTTTCCACATTAACTATGGTTTTGTTGATCATTTGAGACTTGTTAAGTGTTGCAAAAAATGCCCTAGAAAGTTATTGAGGAAGGAGACTTCTTAGTAGTTCTAGTTTACAATTATCTGCTAGTTTGTCAATCGTATTTGTCTGCCCTCTATATGTTTGGGGTGTTGGGATGTGGAGGCTTGCCATTGGGCAGCCTTTGTTGACCATCTTTGAATATTTAGTAAAGGGTTGCAAACATGTGAAGAAACCATGTGATGCAAAATCGTGTGAAGGAGGAAAACTAGTGAACAATTGCCGCCTCAATTCTTGCTCACTCAAATTAATTGGCAGTAAATTCATTTTGGCAGCTTGCAATTGCCCCCTCACTTCGCTTGTTGGTTAAAGTCAACAATTACAATGTTGTTAACCATAATTATCCAATCTAGAGATATAGGATCAATGTACATATTCTTCAACACCTCCATTAATAATATTATGGTAGAACTTGTGATTATAAGATTAACTGGAACAAACCATAACCATACGAGTATATCCCATCCATAGCCATGGCGCCATGCTATTGACAGCGTCCCAGGAGGAGGGTAAGATGTAGGCAAGCCTTACCTTTATTCTAGAGGATAGAGAGGCTCCAAGGGCAGAAAACAAACACCCCTTTTGGCGAGAACAGAGTGCTCAGCAAAACAATCAATACACATAAGATATACGAAGCATACACTGGCGGAACTCTTTCAGACCACAACACATACAATAAACAATCAAAATACAATATAGACAAACACATATAATAATCAACAATATACAGGAGTCAATAATTAGTCACTATACAGTTGATACCAAAGAGCAAGCCATGAACAACAATAAACCATGACACAGAAGAGGCAGATAGTGACACTTAGCAAGAGATAATAAACAAATCAGGCAATAACATACAGGGCTACCATCTAAATCCCATAGAAGACATACCTAAATCCTCTCCTAGACGTCCTTAACCTTAATCCTGCATCTCCATGTATTTTTATCATGGATCATGTCCTCAAAGGTGCAACTCTAAGCAGAACATCCTGTTTAATCTTCTCTTCCCAACTCATTTTGGGTCTGCCTATATTCCTCTGCCCTTCGGTATATAGGTTCTCCATTGCTCTAACCGGTAATGTCATATGTCTTCTTTCACATGCCTAAACCATCTTAATCTCCCTTCCATAAAATCTTCTCAAATTGATAACTAGTTAGCCTGATTCGAGATGAACAAAAGTACAAAGCAAACACAATAATTCAAAAGCTAATCTAAACATCAATCTAGAAACTTTTAAATAAAGCTACTTACAAGGGAAAATAACTACTCTTAATTGCATAACCATTAACCACTCAACATGGGGCTGCTTTTGTAATATAGTGATGATTTTGGTTTTGTTTGTTGCCACTTCTTTTAATAGTAAGAGGAGGTTTTGCAATTTCTTTAGAGAGCCTTAAGCCTATCCTGGTATAAATCTAAGTTTGCTTCATCCTTTTTCTCTTGAATCAACAACTACGCGAACCATTGTTTGCTTCGCCTATTTCTTTTATGCAAGCAATTTTTTCCCACCTTCAATTTCTCATGTACTTGATTACCATTATTGCTATTGTTTGCATCTGATTTATCAGTCTAGTTTGTGATAATCCATATAATTTCTCTTATCTTGATGAATATTTTGATCTAATAAATTTATTGTTTTTGTTGATTTTGTCACACAAGGTTGGAGATAACGTTGGTGATTGTGCAGCTAGAGGAGCTGATTTGTTTGAGAGCATAGCTGCAGAGATTATTAGTGCTATGATACTTGGAGGAGCCATGGCTCAGCGCTGCAAAATTGAAGGTAAATCATTTGGTTTTTTAATCTCTAAATTATGCATTCAGAATCAGTGTAAGAGGACCCATCTGTTGATTCTTGCCTTTTATTGGACTACTGTTCTTTCCTTTGCAACTTCATGACATCTTCTAGACTTGCTTCTTTCCAGCAGCATATGTTCCATTAATAGAATGATCAACTCTGTGCAGTAGTTTGTTAATTAACTAGATTGGCATTCCATTGTTGCTGTCTTTCTCTTCTCCATGATATTGTATAACATTGAGGTTCATAGCAGGCTAATTGAAAAACATTAAATTACATATGTGTAGAACTGTAGATGTTTTAAGGTGATCTGCTACTGCTGATACCTTCACTTGTACGTGTCTGCTTCAGCAGATTTCATAGCCATGCATCAAATGCTGAAGCATTTTATATCTCTTTTTATAGTTCATGGTGGGAGTCAAAGTAAAATTTTCAATTGCAGTTAGATAATGAAAAGACTTTAGCTAATGATTTACCACAATATTGGTTTATATATATACCAACTTATGTATCTTTTTCATACATGCATGAGAATTATATGCTATTTGGTTTATCAATCGTCTGTATATAAACTTGTGGTTTTCATTGTTACATGCAGATCCATCAGGCTTCATCTTATTTCCTCTTGTCATCCATTCATTTGATCTCATAATATCTTCAGTGGGGATATTTTCAATACGGGGAACACGTGATCCTGGAGTGATTGGTGTTATGGAAGATCCTATGATGATACTTCAGAAAGGATATTCTGTTACAATAATTTTAGCGGTTTTGACTTTTGGTCTGGTAATATTTTCAAGTGACTTGTAGCATGTTTATATATTGTGATTGGATGTGCTATTTTATATGTGTTCTCTTGCTGCAGTTCATAAAGTTGTTTGTTGCCTATGCAGTCTACGCGGTGGATGCTGTACACAGAACAGGCTCCTTCTGCTTGGTTGAATTTTGCCCTATGTGGTTTGGTTGGAATCATGACCGCTTACATTTTTGTCTGGATTACTCAGTACTACACTGACTATAAACATGAGCCTGTACGCAAATTAGCTCTTTCCAGCTCAACAGGCCATGGGACTAACATAATTGCGGGCATTAGCTTGGGCTTAGAGTCTACCGCCCTTCCTGTCCTAGTGATTAGTGTGTCTATTGTTTTGGCTTTCTGGTTGGGCCAAACCTCAGGGTTGGTTGATGAGGCTGGAAATCCAACAGGTGGATTGTTTGGGACGGCAGTTGCAACAATGGGTATGCTTAGTACTGCAGCCTATGTTCTCACCATGGATATGTTTGGCCCTATAGCTGATAATGCGGGTGGAATTGTTGAGATGAGTCAACAGGTAAACCATCACTCTGTAACTGATTTTTTCATGTGTGCAGCTTTTTAAATGATTATAATCAACTGCAGCCTGAAAGCGTTCGGGAGATCACTGATATTTTGGATGCAGCTGGGAACACCACAAAAGCAACCACCAAAGGGTTTGCCATTGGATCTGCTGCACTTGCATCTTTTCTTTTATTCAGTGCCTATATGGATGAAGTAGCATCATTTGCTCATACACCTTTTACACAGGTAAGGGAATCATTTCTTAATGGCTTAAATTAATCATTTGCTGTGGAATACTTAAGCTTGTTATAATTGCTGCACGTACAGGTTGACATTGCTATTCCAGAAGTATTTGTTGGTGGATTGTTGGGGTCCATGCTTATCTTTCTTTTCAGTGCGTGGGCCTGTGCTGCAGTTGGTAGGACTGCCCAGGAGGTTGTCAATGAAGTAAGAAGACAGTTTATAGAGAGGCCAGGCATCATGGTAGGTGCCATCCATCCTCCCTTGTAAACAGGAATGCCTTGTTGATTTGAGTGCTTCATATTCACTTGAATTTTTATTCAATTCCAACATAGCACTCTTTTTGATTATCCATGGCTGAAAAAGTTATCACGGATGATGAATTGGATTCTTTTAACGCATCTATGTCTAGGGGTGGAGCCGAGCCTGAGCTTGGCTTGTTTAGAGCTTTATCTCGATAAAGCCGGGCTTGATTCAAGTTTTTAGTGAGCCGATTCGAGTGGCTAATGAGTGGCTCGGACTGTTTACACCTCTAGCTAAGACTTACCCTCATTATGATTCTCTCTATGTTTATGTTTGCCATAGGACTTCAAAGACAAACCAGATTATGGGAGATGTGTAGCAATTGTTGCCTCTGCATCTCTGAGGGAGATGATAAAGCCTGGAGCCTTGGCCATTATATCACCTATATTTATTGGTAAGAGCTAGAATGCATTTTTTCAGATCTAAACTGAACATAACTACAACTTGGATGTTCATTAAGGGTTCATACTAGTTAGTAAACTCAAGTACAGTATGAGAGACAGTGTCTTGTACTATGACCACTGACCACCGTCTATTTTCTCTCTCTCTCTAAGGTTTAGGAAAATCATTTCTTGTAGTTCCACTCAACAGTCCAGGTGCCTGTCAGTGCTTGTTTTTCAAAGGACCCTGCAAGATGTATTTCTTATGGGTTGTCAGTCATCAGCGCATTGCTGTGTATTTGTGTGTTGTTCATGAGAAGCTTATTTCCACTGATCATCTGCAGGAACATTTAGAATACTTATTTTAACTTTTGTTAATACTTGGATTTTTTTTTCTTTTTTCTGGCGTTGGATTTCCCAACAGGCATTCTGTTTCGGATTTTGGGCTACTATACAGGGCATTCTTTGCTTGGGGCTAAAGTTGTGGCTGCCATGTTGATGTTTGCCACGGTTTCTGGTATTCTCATGGCTCTTTTCCTAAACACTGCTGGTGGTGCCTGGGATAATGCTAAGAAATATATCGAGACGGGGGCTCTTGGAGGCAAAGGAAGTGACAGCCATAAAGCAGCAGTTACCGGTGATACGTAAGTAGCAACATTGTCGACTATTTAAAATTGTTGTTCTGTTGGCTGTCCAATGTTTTTGCTTCTTCTCTAACCTCCAATATTGTTAATATTACAGTGTAGGTGACCCATTTAAAGACACAGCGGGCCCTTCGCTGCATGTTCTCATCAAGATGCTTGCAACGATAACACTGGTCATGGCTCCAGTCTTCCTGTGACCTAATAGTCTTGGATGAACACCACAGACACAACTGGTAGGGGCTAGGGAGTGGTTGAGAGTTCGAAGACTTTATAATACTGATTTTTCAACTTGCTGTGTTTGGAAGAAAAGTGCATGTGAAAGATGGCTGACAGATTCATGTTTATGGCATATGAAGCAGTTATTGGCAGGCTTTGACCTGAATTTCGTATCAGTTGTTCTCCTAACATATGATTGCTTTTGTTGTTTGAACACCTCTTTTTTTCTCTTCTTTTTTTTTACTTTACATCTGTAACCCATGAATTGCCTGTTCCTGTGCCGTTAAATCCCACCTTCATTTATTTGCTTCTTGCTGAATTCGTCCCATGGTATGTTGAAGTTTCAGACTTCGTCTTTAATTCCTAGAGATAACGGTTATGGTTCATGTTTTCTAGTCCTTGAGATGCATGTTGTTAAGTTTTCCTGTTACCTCTGGCGTGCTCCATTGATCTTAAAAAACAATTGAAGAGTTATCAAAAATGAAAAAAATCTAAGAAAGGTGAAAAGTCATCATCATATGCCACGTGTAACAAGAGGATGACAGTAAATGCATCCGGACATGTTTGTTTAATTTACACGTGTGAAACACACATAATTGTTTTGGATGCGAATACGTATGGTGGTTTTAAACATGAAAAATGCACTGTGGTTCAGGTGGTTCTAAACATGAAAATCCACTATAGTTCAGGTTACAAAAATGCTTAATTAGTTTTGGATGTACAAATGACTCTTGAGGCATGGTTATAAATGCAAAGTTATAGAACTGAATATGCATAGTTATATATGGTAAAAACGTATAGTTTTATATGTGTGTGTGCATGTATAGGGTATGGTTTTATTGAAAACCCATACTAATCATAAAGCTCATTAACTATATCTTAATGATGGTTTCTCGGTTGTTTGACAATTTAAATGATTAAATGCTAAACCAATAAAAGGTTTAAACCATTAAGAGCTAGTATATCGTTTAATTATTCAAATGCAAATGTTTGACCAATTCAAAAAAGAGGTTTTAACTATTTAGCATTAGACCTCTTAAGTATTAGTATAATGCTTAACCATTCAGAGACAAATATCTGAACCATTTAAACATTTGTTCACAAAACAAACAATTTAAACTATTTACACATCTAAACCATTAAAAGACTTGATATTGTCATCTCTCACCTGTTTGTTTTTCTTTTTTGTTTAGGAAAAAAAGAAAAAAACCCAATCATATAATAGTTTTTCTTATATATATACTTTGATTAGCAAGAATTGAGGGGCGGAAATGTAGCACAGTTGATAGTAAAAAAAGGATACTTGGAAAATGGGATTTTGAAGTGTTGAGTTGAAGAAACCTGAGAGATATTCTCTCTTCTCTTCATTTCATATAGAGAAGAGAAGAGAAGAGAAGAGAAGTAGAGAAGAGAAGGAAATTGAAATTGAAATTGAAATTGAAATGGTGTGGTCCATGATGTTATTGTCGTCTCCGGCAACAGAATCGTGGAGGAAGCATAAGCCTGGATTGGTGAAGGCGTCGTCCCCGTCCCCGTCCCCGTCACCTCGACGCCTGATTTTGCTTCGTCACGCAAAGGCTTGTTCCCTCTCACTCTCACTCTCAGTTAGAGGTGGGTACTAATGTTATCTGATGTTTATGTTCCCCTGCCCTAGTTAATAGTTATTTGAAATTTGCCCTACAACTTGTCTATGCATATTGTTTAATTGCTTCTTCTAATAATATCTTAATAATAGTAATAGTAATAGTTTTGTTTCTAGACCATGATCTTCCTCTTAGTAAAGCTGGAGAAACTGATGTTATACAAGTCGCTCACAAGCTCCAACGCCTCCGTTGGATTCCTCAACTTATTTTATCAAGGTAACATTACACTTCACATACTATTTATTTGATGCACAATGCTATTTTATTTAGCTGCTGCTAATTTCTATCCATTCTAGTGACGCAACACGATCAAGGCAGACTCTTAAAATCATGCAGGACCAAGTGCAGGCCTTCTCCGAAGCCGAGGTACACTTTCTCTCAAGCTTTTATTCTGTTGCAGCAATGGATGGCCAGACAGCAGACCACCTCCGACGAGCCATCTGCAAATATGCTACAGACGACATACTTACAGTTATGTGAGTGACTTGTAACATACATATCACTTATTTACCCTGCCTATGCCTATGTTGACATCCAACTACTACTACTACTACTACTGGGTTGGGACTTGGGGTCAAATCCAATACCAATAATAAGTTTGCTCTTTCCTTCACAATCCTTAGTCTTGGAGGATCAATGGCTTAAAGTATACAACCACAAACCCTTTTTCTCCAAAACTAGTAAAGTAAGACCATGACAATCACTCCAGGACCAAATAAAGAAAACAAAGCTTGGAAATGAACTAGGGATAGCATTGATTTAATTTTATTTGAAAGGTCATTTGGTTCTAATGTGGTAGCTGCTGATTAGTAAATGTAAGTTAACACCCCGGTTGTCTAATTGCTAAAGGAAATTAATGCACCAAGAGGAAACACTTTACACCATCAGATTTAAAAGGTAAATGAGTAATTTAAGAAGATAGATGATACACTCTCTCAGCTTTATTATTCATCAAATCTACCTGACAAAATATGAATTCCCTCAAGAGATAGAGGCATTTTACAAGACAATAGATATTCAAAAGCTGGAAATGAAAGTATCACGTGGGGTCACCATTTTTGAAAAGCTGATATTGTCTCCCATTTCTACTACTGGTGATAAATAAGTTGACTTCTTTAGTTGGATTCTAGGTCAAGTAACTCCCAATTTTTATTAATTAAACCACACATATATGCATATATATGTTATCAACTTACTGTAAGCACATAAAGATGAACAGGCCGTAGACTATTCAGAGCATGGCAGATCCTTTGTTGTAATCACAATCACCTAACAATTCCCCAAAAGTAGATATAGCATGTAAGACAGTCATTCCTTGATTTGAGTCCATGAAATTTATTGGATTGCTTACCAGCTAGATAGTTACCAAAATAAGAAGTTATCTTTCCATTGTTTTCTTTCTTTTTAATCCACTTCTTGTTATCTTGTTCCTGGTCAAGGTGACATCACCGTTGTGCCCGTATGAATTATGTGTTGAGTTTGTTCCGTCTTCTCAGGTGTATGGGACATAATAGAGGCTGGGAGGAGGCAGCCTCCACCTTTTCTGGTGCCTCTGTAGAACTGAAGACTTGCAATGCTGCGTTGCTTGAAGCTGCTGGCAAATCATGGGAAGAGGTTAGAATTTTCATGTTTTCTTCTATTGGCAAATCATGGTTACAATTACTGGTATTTTCAGCACTCTGGTCTAATAACCGAATCATTATATTGCAGGCATTTCTTTTGGCGGGAGATGGTGGCTGGAAGCTCCAGCAATTAGTCAAGCCAAATGCGGATTAATCTTCAAAGTCAACACATATAGCAATAACTCTAAACAGATACCTGTAATCCTTGTTTCATTACCTGCATCTAAGCTGGTTTTGGTTGCATTTGTCAAAAACATCATATGCTTCCATTGAGAAGAAAGAGAAGGGGAAGCTTGAACAAGTCAGCTTACTCTCAAATGCGGGAAAACTGATTAGTTGAATCTTGACTGAAAAAATTAAACATAAAAATATTTGAAGAAGATGGAAAACCGATGGTCCAGAATTTATCATTCGGTTACATACATTTACAAAAGTGGATAACCAATCCTAACATTAGGATTTGAAACAAACAATGAGAGAACTGAATCTAAATGCTCAGTATCATGGGCCCTTGCCGGAGGGAATTTACAACTTTAAATATGTATGCCGTCTTTTGTTATTATTATTTTCTAAACAGCTCCTAATTTACTTTGCTACCATCAGGGTGTAAACGAGACAAGCCGGCCCGCAAGCTATTAGAGGATTGGCTCGAAAAAAACACAAATCGAACCGAACTTAAACGAGCTCAAGCCTGAGCTTCAAATATGGAGCTCGAGCTGGCACGCGAATCTAAACGAGCTTTTTAATAGTATTATTGTTTATTTATATATTAAATAGTATATATATATATATATATATATATATATATATATATAGATATATAGATATATATATATATATATATATATAATATATATATATATATATATATATATATATATATATATATATATATATATATACACCCACATACATACATACATACATAAATCATATTATTATATATATCATTATGATAAAAATAATTAAATAATATACATTATGTTATATATTAAAAGTATGATTACAAATAAATATAAAAGTATTTATAAAAAAATAAAAAAATTATAATAAACGAGTCGAGCTCGAGCGTTAGAAATAAAGATACAAACGTGTCGAGCTCGAGACTAAGCAAGCTCGAGTTCGGCTCGGTTCATTTACATTCCTACTTATCACAAGTAGGATATTAACATGTATGTGACATACATGTGTGGTTCAATATTTTTATGTTTTGCTTTAGATTTTGTTGTAAAATTTGTGAGCTAACATGACATAACATACATGTGTGGTTTAATGTTTTTACATCTATCTTTTTCATTTGACAGTTTTGTCGCAAGCGCTGGTCCTAGGTCGATTTGGTTATACTTTTCTAGTTTTACGTTTCGGTCTAATTTCTTCACATTAACACATCACAACTTTAGGATTGATGATAGCTGGTAGTGGTGTGACATTGATGTTATTTTGTATGGTTTTACATCTGGTCACGACACAAGAGGTTGATTCTAGTTATACACTATTTATCATGGATCTTAGTGTTTTTTAGTCTTGTACTACTAAAATATTGTCAAAGACATACGATTCCCAAGGGTGTCTTCAAGGAATTGGCCAACTAACAAGGGAGTTTGTATGCCAATGATGATTTGGTGGCCCTGTAATGATCGCTTCGTTAAGTTTGAGTCACCTTGGTTTTACCCATAGGTCCCTTGTTCAAACCCCACTATAGTGGTGGTAAATTTTATCGTTCCAGAAAAAAAAAAGGGAGTTTGTTTGTATACTTATTGTATGTAGATGATAAATTACTAAATTATGAAAATAGACAAGAAATAACCTGTTTACAAGGGAAATATTCATGGTAGTGTTGGATATGAAAGAGTTTGTTTTTAAGTGTTGCTCCCGAATGAAGAGTATATATAATGAAGAGGGTTTGTAGTATTCAGAAGGAACATGAAGAAAGCTTTACTTGCTTAAATCTTTGAACCGTCGAGATTCTGCGCACTTTTGCCTTTAACTGCAAACTAAACCAACTAAAAGGTTTAGAGATGGTTGATGCATGTACTCAATATGCTTCTCTCATAAGAGATTCCGCGCTTCATATCATACGAACGTGTTTGTCTCCGAGGGTACAACAACCAAAACAATATGTGTATTGCCGAAGATGTCTTCGCACCCAAGGTTGCACTAGATATGAAGGTGTCTTGAACAAGCTCAGCGGATGTGTGTGATTTCTTAAACATGTGTGGTTTTCCAAGTATCTATCTAATTTTGTGAATTAGTGATATTAATACACAAATTATCTCTATTTAATTGTGAATTAATATTCAATAATTGAACATATAGTTTGTTCGCTTATGCGGAGTGGAATCGCGTACCAGTTGTAGCTTGTCAAATTAAGAAATAATAACGTATAGTAGTTGTGCAGAAGATGGAGTCACTGGGCTGCAGTAAAATTTGTATGGAAAATGATTTAATATATAGATGCATTTAATGAATTTGTGTTGTGGGGAAAACTTATAGCATAAGATGAATATATGGAAGAAAAAGGCAAGAATGGATCAAGCAAAAAGTAAAGAAAGATTTTGAATTGAAGATCATACATTATTATATATATTTTTGCTTCTTCTGATAGTTATTAATATTTTTTATATGTGACAAAAGAAAAGAAAATGAATAGGAAAGAAGGTATATGTTGTAGTTTTAGATGATGGAGCATCCTTGTGGATTTTCTTCACTGAAGTAATCACAGCAGGGGGGTCTTCCGTAAGCATCGTAGCATAGAGGCCTTCCATAGCCATAATGGCATGGGCCTCCACCTCGACCTTGATAGCACTCTTGGCAACACACAGAAACGGGTGGGCAGTAGGGATCCATGGGCTGAGGTTGTGGTTGTGGTTGTGGTTGTGGTTGTGGCTGTGGTTGTGGTTGTGGTTGTGGTTGTGGCTGTAGTTGTGGTTGTGGCTGTGGTTGTGGTTGTGGTTGTGGTTGTGGTTGTGGTTGTGGTTGTGGTTGTGGTATTGGATCGGGCATCTTCTTCACTGGTACTGGTACAGGTACTGGTACTGGTTGTGGTTGTGGTATGGGATCGGGCACCTTGACAGGCTGAGGCTGAGGCTGTGGGTGTGGGTGTGGTTGTGGTTGTGGTAGTGGATCGGGCATCTTCACAGGTTCAGTCGCAGGTTTCTTTGGTTCAGGAGCAGGTTTAGGCATCGGAGGTGATTGGGGTTTGGGTTTGGGTTTGGGTGGTTCAACAAGGATCTCGATGCTCTGAATGGCCTTGCCGCCCTTGCAACAAAGCTTGTCTCTCAGCCTCTCCGGATCGCAGCATACCACCGTGATCCTTACCTTGTTTTTCTCCTCATCAAACACTTGATCTCTTATCTCTAATAACCAAACCATATCAAACCTAATTACCTTATTCAATCATTGATCATAATAATATCATATGCAAATGGAATTCAAAGTAGATCGAGATCGAGCGCTCACGCGGGAATTTGCAGAGCAGCTTCCTGACCTTCTTGTAGCAGCTGGAGCACTTGAGGTCAACGTTAAGTATCATCACCCTCACCTCTTCCTGTTACCACCCGATTCTATATATTGTAACTATCTATATATCTATACATCTATGTATATATAATTTTAGACTAGCTAACTAATAATTATTCAACATACCTTTTCAGGCGACATGGCCGCTCGATCACAAACAAGAAACAAGCTAAGAAGATGAAATTAAGCAGATGACTGACTTTTATGAATTATTAATAATATTAATAATAAGTGGTTCACTTTTGTTTGGAGAGAGAGAGAGAGAGACAGAGACGTGCAAAATAATGAAAGAAAATTGAAACAAGAGATATGATGAAGCAACAAACAAACAGGTGTACATAAGAGGAAGAGATTGCTGACTCTTGACTCAAAAATAACATGTCATCTCATCTCATATCATATTAACTCATCATCACATTTCTTGATTTACTTTTATATTTCTTCTTTAAAAGATCCAATAACTTAAAACTCATTTCTCTAAACTCTTACTTTTTCGAATTTATTTTCTCGATAAAAGCCATGAATGCCACATGCCTCCCATACGCCAATTCACATGCCCATGTTCACAAGCCTATAAATTAGCAAGTTTAATCTACTTATATTATAAACATACGAGTAATCTTATATATATATATCAACATCTGATCATCAAACTACTTCTCTTCTCCTTTTAGGAAAAAGGTTGTGATGTCAGGGCCATGGTGGTTGTGATGTATGTTAAAAGCTTCCTCTTTTCTCAATTATTATCTTTTTTCGGTTGCCTTTACAGCAATTTTATTTTAGGTGACCACCACCTTTATTTACATCCTTTCATTCTTTACAACTTGATGCTTAATTCTATTCCAATGCTTCTTAACTATGTTAAAACAAAAGATAGATAAAGACGACTTACTATTCAATCCAAAACACATCAACTTAAGATTTACTACGGTTAATATCTAATTTTTAAAATGTTTTACTACTTTATTTCTTAAAGTAAAAGTTGAACTAGTGGATGAAGATCTATTGCAACAACATTAAAATCATAACTGTCAATACAGCTACAAAATATGAACTTGTATGTAAGACCTTAAGATTTCAAACAAATAAAATAAAAGAATAATGTTGGGGTTAATATATGTCAAAGCATAAAAGATAAAAAGAAACTTGTATGTAAGACCTCAAAACCACAACCATAGATTAAACTTGTATGTTAGACCCTACAATTAAACTTGACAACCCCCTATTCTCCTTACCCCCCCCCCTACATACCGAGTAAATTTTCCGAAGAGCGATTAGGGCGCTGGTTTCCCAGAGAGAGAATCAAGACAGAAAAAGTTTGAAATGTGAGCTTTTTCATCTTTGTCTATATTCAAGCTTAGATCTATGAATAAAATCATGCATAGATTGTGTTTGGAATGGAACAGATGATTTAAATTGCTTCTTTATGGTTTTCTTAGATCTCATGTAAAAGTTGAAGATCTTAAAAACATGCATAGATTGTGTATATCATAGCATAACCAATTTAAGAAGTGTTATGTGTCATATCATTTCCGATCATCACTTTTGCCAAACCAAAATACGGTGTCGCATCAAGAATTTTACAAAAATGAATGAATGAGCTGCCAACCTAAGCAATGAAAATACAAAATAATATTGAATAAATCGAAATTGATTTAGAATAGTAAACCCAAAATAAAATTGAGTGTTGTAAAATAATTATAATTTTTTTTTGTTTGGGCGCAATTTTCTAGCTCACCCGGGGCTCTAAATACTTAGCACCGCTATGGAAACTACTGAAACATACACGAAAGAAGATATAAACTAATTCAAAGACATATCAAGTAATGGATTTATTACTACTTAATTTATCACTGATAAGCAACATTCAAAACATATTATTCAAATTTACCAAAACTGTCTGAGAACAACATTCTTTTGTTAGTCGATGTGAACCCAAATACCTGGGCCAAGGGCTCCTAGGTGACTTGCAAACAAAAGTAGTAACCAGAAGGAGCTAGCTTTCTTCTTGCGGGTGCAACAATTATGATCACATGATTCTCAAATCCTGTTATAGCCGGAACAAGCATCCTTTGGTTTTGGGAGAAACCATGAGTTGTGAATGGTGGGTACATAATGGTTACCTTAATCTCACCCAACACCAATGGCTCTTGTGATTGAAGAGTCGCGACGATCTTAAACTGTTGCCCGTACTTTAACACCACATCGGTACCCTTTGGGTCGATCACTAGTCTGGCGTTGTCGAGTGCATGGTCCAAGTAAGGAGGAAAAATTTCTTAACTCTTAATTCTGCTATAAACTCGATATCATACGTGTAGAACTGGTGCATGTTGCTACCGGTAACCAACACCCTTGTATCTGGTAACAACACCGAGCAAGAATGATACATTCTGGCAATAGTTGTTGGAGTCAGTGGTTTAAACTTGTTACCCTTAGGTTTGAATGGTGTGTATATAAGAGGGGTGAGATTAGCGTCCTTGGCGTCTTCCCAACCTGATGTACTCGCTTATGCACCGTTAAGCATCAAAGATCACCATGCGCAATGTGTATCAAGTCACCCATGCTCCTCGATGATGGCATGTCGTCTTCATCCATCCATGCTGCATTTGCATTCAGGGGTTGGATCCTATGATAATCTTGGAGTGCAGGCAAGAACTACTTTTTCAGTAACATGTCTCGCGTCTACCACCTCGTATGCATTCGGTAGGTTACCACCACATATCACAACCTTTGCTTTGGGGGGTTGAACGTCGACTGTGAGCTTCAGTGGGAGAATAACAGCCATGCCTGAAGGTCGATAGTTGCGGGACCCACCTGGTAGCTCGGGGTACTCGCGAACGACTTTACCTATGAGGGGAGCAAAGCTAACGACACGATTGTTGGCAAAGATGAATACATCACCATCCGGTATTAGGAACTGAAACGGGTAGAGATTGTTTTCGACAGGCCTTCCTGATTCTAAAGTTAGGGTTGTTGTTTGCTCGAGGAATGGAAAATCAAACCTCTAGGGATGGAATTCACTTTGTGGAGGCAATATATCGTAGTTGTATGATCCCCTGCACCCCAACACGACAGAACTCCCGTCTTCCAAAACCTGGTTAGACGAGTACCTGTAATAGATGTAAAAATGATTTCTCATATGCCTAATATTGAGTATTTTTTTCAAATCCACCATACCACATAACATCAGCAAGAACAACTATTCTTGGGGTCAAAGTCAGCTTTAAGATCATCTCTAGCCATCACACGAATCGCTTTCTCACCAGTGAATGTCCTTCCCTGTCACACCCCGACCGACGGCGGATGTTACAGTCTCCCCTACTTTAAGAAATTTTGTCTCGAAATTTAATCACGAGAAGATTGATTTCAAAGATATGAGGAGACGTGAATTTCATTTCGTGTTCTCTAGTGAACTCTTGGAAAGTTTAAATTCGATGAGTTTTGATTATGGTGTTATGCTCTACTTAAGTGTGCTTAGTTTCATGATTCAAGACTTCATAGGTTACTTGACAATGTGGATAAGATCATCAATTTAGAATTTTAATTGACAAGATGTTGTATTTCAGATGGTGCAAGGCGATTAGGAGAGTTTTGTCACAAATACAACACGAAGTTTTAGATTAATACGAGAGTCTTCTTTGACGAACACGAGAAATATTTTCAAGACACTTTTGGATGAGATGTAAAAATTCATAGGTGCTTCTCAAGCAAATATCTTCAACATGGTTCTTAGATGACCGATTCTCGTTTACTATGTCATTGGGGTTACAAAGTTACATTAGTTTAAAGTTGATACGGTAATCGCGTTTGTTAAGATTAATGGTTTAGTTCAGAATAATAGTATCATTGAAATAATATTTCAGAATAAGAACGGTTTTGAGGGGAAGACATTCAGAAAGATTTTTAAAAGTCGTTATGAGGACTGGATAATGAGTTTTAAGACCTAAGAAGACAAGATCAACAATAACAACAAGATGTTTCAAATGTAACTTTCAGTTTACAAACCAAAGCAATACGTTGACTTATCAAAGTATTAGGTTAACCACAACCTTAATGATAAAATGCGTACCTATAAGCGGACACTCATCCCAAGGGTTCCCAGGTAAGGTAAACAAATCCATCGGTTGATTTGGATTTATATGAATACCTTGCCTAGACAGAACACCTCGAGATACATGCATCACGCTCTTCCAGCATTACATGTTTCAAGTTGTAGGACATAGAATTTGACGAGACTTGAAACCATAAATAACGATTCAAAGCTCATTCTAAAAACCATTTGATTTAGGCACATAATGCCTTAGTATATGATTTAAGATTCGTGTGTGCATTGATAAGACTCAAGCATAAGAGGAATCACATAAGGCATATAATCACATAATCAAGTATAAATATATAAGGCACATAAAATCCTATATAAGCATATAAAATACATGAGAGGACTCATGTGTAAGGGTACTTAGTTATAGTCTAGGTCATTCCATTTCTAATAACCTAATTCCCTATAACCATGGCTCTGATACCAATCTGTCACACCCCGACTGACGGCGGATGTTACACTCCAGTAGCCATAAGGTTTCCATTTGGCCATAAGTTTCCTGACGAGCACCACGCGTCACCCTTCAACTGCAGTAACATAATTCACCAACATGTAATTACATTTTAACAAGGTACATAATCACATACTAGCACGATAAATATGTTTTCACAAGATACGCAAACAAATCATAAGTGTTTTGTATTTTGAGGTCTTTTAGTCATAAGCAATGACGTGAGCGTAACAATTAGGCTGATTATTTGCGTCTGGGTTTTGCGGGCAGGGGGCTCCATCAGGCGGTTTGAGGCCTGAAGGCCCGAGCGATGCGGTATCAAACCAAATGTGACACCCTACACAAATCCCACATCGGCCGTGGACAGAAGAGATTCCTGGTTCATAAGGAAAGTTCGGTCTCTAATATCATTAACGCGTTTTGGGCGTATTGGTTGTGAATGTGAGGAGAACTCCACAGTTAAACATGCTCAGGTGGGAGAAATCTAGGGATGGGTGACCTCCCTGCGAAGTTTTGACCCGGGCAACCAAAAGGAAATCCGTGAGCTCCTCGTGGGCGAAGCAGACAATATTGGTGGTATGAGGGACCGGGTGTTACAGAATGGTATCAGAGCCACTCCTGTGCCGTTCGAGATGTGGGACATACCTCACCAAGGATGGTGACTTCTCGGGCTCATCGAGGACGATGAGTCCAAATGGGGGGTGATTGTGACACTCTACATAAATCTCACATCGACCGTGGACAGAAGAGATTCCTGGTTCATAAGGAATGTTCGGTCTCTAATATCATCAACATGTTTCGGGCGTATTGGCTTTGGATGGGAGGAGAACTCTACAATTAAACGTGCTCAGGTGGGAGCAATCCAGGGATGGGTGACCTCCCTGCGAAGTTTTCACCCGGGCAACCAAAAATAAATCCGTGAGCTCCTCGTGGGCGAAGCGGAAAATATTGGTGGTATGAGGGACCAGGTGTTACACCAAACAACTTGATCATTCGGCATCAACTGAAGTTGCATAGCTGCAACACCGACATTAGGGTTATCGATCACCCATTGTCCCAAGAATACAGTATCGAGCGCTGGCTTTGCGTAATTGGATCCACCATCGTTGATACCGGGTTTAGGCTTGTTAGGGTCGAATATATCATCTGGTGAAGCAAGGACAGAAGATACAAGTAATATAGGAAGGATGAAAATGATGCATATTTTTTTTATTACTAAAGCCATTGCAGCTGGTAATATGTTTTAAGGACATAAAATTTCTTTTGTAGATTAATTTCCTAAAAAATCCGTGGTGTCACATTAAATAAACTAAAATTGAATAGTTACTAGTTATAGCTTCTGCATATGAAGATTCGAGCTGCATGTGTTACACTTTTATGCATAGTCTTTTACTCCTCTCAGCATCATAACTTTTTTTATAATTTTGTTTATATTTTAATGCATAACCTTTTGATGCTTTGTTACACGTATAGCCTACCATCTAATTCTTTTTATACACTTTTGACCTAAACTTTTGACCTAAAAATTAAACTAAACTTAATCTATGGAATATCTTTAGCCTTCTTTCAGACCCGGTATTCATCAGAATAATGTTGGTTTATTATCCTAGTGTCATGTCTGATTAAGTTCCTCCATTTCCATTTTGGACATTCATGTTCAAAATGTCCTAGTTCATTGCATCTAAAAGCATCTTACATGGTTCTAAATTTGTTGGATTCTTTTACCATCTTCATTTTCTCAAACAATTACCTCTACGTCCAAAGTTGTCTTGATTTGAACTCTTATGCTTTGGTAAATAGAAGTTTGTTACGCATGTCTCCCTTCTCACTTGACTTTTTATTGCGTTCTTTTTAGGCCTTTAGACTCCTATTACCTTCTTGAAATGGTATGGTATTAAGATCGGCAAAACTATTCTAAGAGTAGCAACCATCGGAATGAATTTTTCTGGTAGAGGCTCGAGTTGTTTCCTGATAAACATTATTTATTTCTTAGCATCAAATTCACCTGCTAGTTGGGATGCCTCTTAGATTCCATAAATATTGAAGATCGTTATGATCTACACAACTCAAATGGTATAATTTATGATAAAATCAAGGTTTGAAAAATTATTGACGTCCCTTATTTTTTATATTGGTATATTTTCATCGTTCTTGGATGTTATTTCAACATTGAATGCATTTTTTCTTAACTTGATAGACTGCTTTTCGATTAATTTAATTTCAATTCCAGTAGTTTAGAATCTCAAATTTGATTCCAACCTTACTGCTTTCGGATAAAGTTACATGGTGATATATTATGTTTATTTTTTTGTTTCATATTATATAAGTTGCAAAAATGGTCCTTCAAATCAAAATTGAAGTAATTATGTAAGAGATCTATGATTATATAAGGAAATTTTCATCAATTTATATGAATTTTAACAACTAAAACAACGAAAGTTAGCCTTTGACATTTATACACCTACAAATAACTTACAAGCCCAT
>CM046039.1:177500-260000 GCA_025215565.1 Flaveria ramosissima
TGGTTATTCATGGGAGAAGGTGAACTAGTAGTGGGGGTGATGGACAAATAAGACTGTAGCCATGTTTGGGATTGCTTATTTTCGTTGAAAAGAACTTTTGACAAAGAGGACTTACTAACTTATGACTTTTCGAAAGAAGTTTTTCAAAAAGTGTTTAAATTAGCTTATAAACTAAAACATTGTAAACTGACAAAAAAAACATACTTTTAAAATAAGAGAAGTTAATAGGATGTAGCAGAAAGGAATAATAGAAAATTAGACTACAAGGAGTTTTCAAAAGTTAATAAGTAACCTCTCCTTTTTACCCTATATGAAATATCAATTTGAAAAGTTATTTAGGATTGCAAATTATTTTTTTTTTACTTATTAACTTCTCAAAAGTTGATATGTAACAAGTAGGTCATGAAAAAGCAATCCCAAACACCCACGAACTGGTGATGTAGTGGTGAGGCGGTGAACTGGTGGTATGGTAGTGCGGCGGTGCGTTCGTGATGCCATGGAATTGGAATCGAGGGATATGTCTCAAGTGGGGTTGTTTTATATTATTATTATTAATTTATTGTTAGGTGTATTTTAGTTATTTTAGATCGGAACAATGATATAATTTCTTAAAAGTTGGAATCAATCCTGCAATATGTGTATACCGTAGGGACCAATCATGTAATTAACTCATGATTCAAATCATCCATGGTCATTGTATTTTGTCTCAGATCCATGGCCAAAATTGTGAGATTATTATATGGTCAGGTGATTCTTCAGTTTGTAGTAAGAAGCTAAAGCATTATCCAGCTTTTCTCAAGGATGGGACCACAGTATCTGTAAGCATTGTTGCATGTCTTATGTATGTATTATTGATCAAATAAATAAAATCTTTTTGATCAGAGTCGTTCATTTGGTGTGATAGGTTTATTCCTTTGCATTAATCAAAGGTGAAGAAGGAAACCAGCACATTGGTTATGTTGAAGACCTGTATGAGGATTACAGGGGACACAAAATGGTTAAAGTGCGCTGGTTTAACTGTAGCGAAGAAGTGAGTGGAATCCCTTCCCATGAGGTTATGATCACACCTCATGTTGAGGTTTTGAGTGCAGAGTGTATTGATGGTCTTGCAACGGTTTTGACTCCCAAGCACTATCAGCAGTGTTTGGCTGTTGTTTCACAAGATGTCTCAGATGGAATTTACATGTGCTCTAGGCAGATTAAAAACAACAAGGTCACATCATTTCCATTGTGTAAACTGCGTGGTTATTCGAACCAAACAATCTTCTCTATTTTAAATCCACCGATCACCCACCAAATATCATCATCATCATCATCTAGATGTGCTAAAAAGGAAGTGCCAAGTTCTTTTACAAAATCACTTTCTAATAATGTGGTAAAACTGAAAGGCGGGGCAGTCTCTTGTGATGGTCGTTATTTTGGTGTTGGTGAGGAGATTGAAGTGCTTAGTGATGACAGTGGGTTGCGAGGCTGCTGGTTTAGATGTAAAATCTTGAAGACAAAAGAGAAGCGTTTGAAAGTTGTGTACATGGACGTGGAAGATGTGGAGGGTCCTGGAAATCTAGAGGTAGATATGCAAGTCTTTGTGGGGCTTTATTATTGTTATATATATATTAATTCAAGGAAACATGCAAGGGTAATTATATTGTAGTAACACTTGATTGGTTTTTCGTTTGCTTTGTTTATTTATTATTATTATTATTATTTATTTTTTTTGGATTCAATTTTTAGGAATGGATTGCTGCTTATAGAGTTGCAAGCCCTGATAAGTTGAGGATGAGATACTTAGGACGCCATACTATCCGCCCCTGTCCTCCAAGTTCAAATGCGTGTCTTAGCATTGGAGCTGCAGTAGACGCCTGGTGGTGTGATGCCTGGTGGGAAGGTGTTGTAATAACCACCAACATTCTTGCAAATGATACTTTACGTGTTTACTTTCCTGGTATAAAATTTTCACCACTACGTACATTATCTTTTGCTATTACTTTGATCCATTAACCAATCGAAACTTGAAAGCAGGAAGAGAGAAAAATGACTTTGTTTTTACAGGTGAAAACAGATTCCTAAATTGTGAAAAGAAGAACCTCAGAAGCTCAAAAGATTGGGTTGATAACAAGTGGCTGGAAATAAAACCAAAGCCTGATATACTAGTATGTTGTTTAAATTAATCTCCAAACTCTGGGATCTGCAACTACCTCGTCTTCTCAGAAGGAGGCGACTACAATGATATGAAGGCTTTTGTATATTTTGGTAAAAGTAGGGGTCTTTGTGACTCGGTCAGTTTTTTCATGTTTGTCATCCAACTTGCAAGTAAGATTAATCTACAGATATTTAAGAACGTACGGTATATTTTGGACATTGTTAACGAGCATTAATGCATAATTGGAGCATGGGGCGGTGCTCATGGGTTGGAGGGTTGAATCCTGGGCGAAGATATGATGGTGTTACTTGACGTCTGATCGATATTTTAAATTAAAAGCAACAAACAAAAACATCATGATGATGATGATGATGATCATCAACATATATAAAGGATTAAAAAACATCATATGCTAGTAGATGTAGTGGTTCCTTTATTTTGACCATACAAACGAAAGAGGGTAAATGCAGATATAGCAGAGACAAGGACCGTGCATGCGCAAACAAACACTGAGCTTGCTATCCCTTCTCCGACTTGATTGCAGAATTTCCCGTACATATCACATATCTTCATCCATTCAAGTCGTGCTTCTCCCATTTTTGCAAATGCTGCTGATTGAGATGCAGCTCCTACTGCTGCCACAATCATGTAAGCCATAACCTGCAAATTAAATACTATACTCACTGATGGATCGATAGATCGATCTTTCCAAAGAATAGAAATACCTGATCAGCAGAGAAAATAAGCCATGCCAAGGGTACGTTGAACAGCACACTTGTTCCTCTAACCATACTCACCACGCACCTCAAGATCTGTACCAGTGAATAGGCTGCAGCTATCCCATTGGCCACCACCAAAAACCTGTATTTATACATATATATATATATATATAAGCTAGGGTATTGAAGAAGATCGAATATTATGATTATGATTGTTATTAATTTATTAACAATATTGAACAGGACGGCAGAAATGGATGAGATGGAAATTACACAAGGGATTTCATGTCTGTGAAATTGGCTTTTTTGTAAATGGTAAGTATTTGTTTAAGCTGTGTGTCTGTAGCCACAAGAAGAGCAGCAACAAGGCCCGAACCACAAATCAGAGTCCTTAATATCAGCTCCCACACCCTCACCCTCCGATCCAAATATCTACTACTACTCATTTTTACGACTCTAACCCCAACGCATGCAAACCCTTGGACTTAAATACACCAATTTCCAGCAACTATATATATATAAAACATTATCCTTCCATCCTATGATCTCTTTGTTTTAAATTTATGTAACTACCCTTGCTAAAATTAGAATCGGATCTTCATGTGACGTCAATTCCCGATTCCCACACATATATATATATAACTATATATATATATATATATATATATATATATATATATATATATATATATATATATATATATATATATATATAAATTCTCTCTTATATTTATAATTTCTCATATCATTAATTAATTAAATTATATTGTATATGTTTGCTTTAAGAACACATCGGAGAGAATGGATTAAGCATTACAATTACTTGATGATGATATGCTGCATGGGCCATCTATTTAGGTGACTGAAGTTTAAATAAGGTGTTATGAAAACACAGCAAATCAACTAACAATAAAATCAAGAACTTGATTGATCAACAAAAGATTATAGAGTACAAGTATGAAGATGATGATTATTCTTCTTATATATGCCCTTCGTAAGACTTCCTTCGAAATAACCCTCTCAGTTATTCACTAACTAACTATTAACAACTTTATTAAGAAAGTTACACAATAAGCCCTTCAAGATTACTTTATATCTAATACAACTAAGACCTTGTAAATCCCATATTGACAATTATGACCCTTTATTTAACAATCTCCACCAAAGGACAGAATTATCATCTAAGTAACTCCCAATGCATCAACACAGAAATTGAATTTAGGACCAGGTAACACCTTTGTAAACATATTTACAGGGTTAAACTCTATACTAATCTGCTGCACCTTAACTTCCTTTGAGTTAATAACATCCCTAATAAAATGCAACTTCACATTAATATGCTTGGTACGCTGATGATAAACATTATTCTTGGATAATTGAACAACTCCTTGATTATCACAGAATACCAATGCATCTTTACTTGTAAGCCCAGATCAAATACAAACCCTTTAAGCCAAATTGCTTCTTTCACAGCCTCAGTTAAGGCTATATACTCAGCTTTAGTAGTAGACAAAGCTACTACTCTCTATAATTGAGCTTTCCAGCTCACAACATTCCCCATTACCAAGAATGCATAACAAGTCAATGATCTTCCTCTATCCAGATCTTTAGCATAATCAGCATCGACATAATCAGTGATAACCTCATTACAAGATAATGATTCATCACTAAACAACAGACCATAAGACCTTGTACTTTTTAAGTATCTCAAGATCTACTTTAGAGCATTCCAATGATCTTTACCAGGGCATGAAAGAAATCTACTCACAAGATCCGGGCTGGGAGAGGGGCGTCCATTCCTAACCACTTTCGAAAAGGTTCGCTCATGCTGGAGGGAGCATCCCCACTTAGTGATCGGTATCTACTCACAAGACTAACACCATAGCCAATGTTTGGCCTAGTGCATACCATGAGGTACATCAAGCTACCAACAACATTGCCATAGGGGACCCTATCCATAAAGGACTGCTCACTCTCATTCTATGGTGAATCAGCAGAAGAGATCTTGAAATGTGCACCAACTGGGGTCTACACCATCTTACACTTAGACATACCATACATAGACAAAATTTTGTCCACATAAGTAGCCTGAGTCAACTTGAGTTGCCATAATTTTCTATCTCTTACAATCTCCATTCCAAGGATCTTCTTTGCCTCTCCTAGTTCCTTCATATCAAACTCCTTTTTTAACATTTCTTTAGTAGCGTGAACCTTATTATAATCCTCACATGCCACTAGCATATCATTAACATACAAAAACAGGTACACATACTTCCCTTTCCCATACTCTTTATGATAGACACAGCTATCATATAAACTTCTTTTAAATCTAATACTTATCATATAGTCATCAAACCTCCCATACCACTGTCTTGGTGACTGCTTAAGACCATATAAGGATTTCTTTAACACGCACACTTTACCTTTACTATCTGACTCCTCATACCCCTTTGGCTGTTCCATATAGATTTGTTCCTCCAAGTTACCATGCAAAAAAGTTGTCTTAACATCCAGCTGCTCCAACTCTAGATCAAGAGCAGCTGTTAATTATAGGATCACTCTTATAGAAGTGTGCTTCACTACTGAGAGAAAAAAATTCATTGTAATCAACACCAGCCTTTTGAGTAAAGCCTTTAGCTACCAATCTAGCTTTGTACCTTGGTGCATCTTCGTTGTTTACCCTACTTTAACTTAAACAACCACTAACAAGACACAATCTACTTATCAGGTGGATTATTAACTAAGACCAAAGTCTTATTATCATACAATGACTTCATTTCATCATCCATAGCAGTGACCCATTTTTTCCTTTTCACTTGAAGCCATAGCCTCTTCATAGGAAAGTGGTTAAAAAATGCTTTCAGTTTCAGCAGCCATGAAGGCAACTGCTGTCACATCATCAGCATCCTTGTACCTCAGAGGAGCCAGAATGTTCCTCCTAACCCTGTCTCTTGCTATACTTGGGCTTCTTTATGAAACATCACCACTAAAGCCATGATGCTCTACTTCAGATGTCTCCTCACTTGGCTCCACCACAACCTGAGTAACACCCATTATATTAATGTGCGTAGCCTGTGAACTTTTTGGGTACACTGTTACCATCATCTATTCCTTTCAAGTCTTTATACAAGACCATTTTCATTAAACTTTACATCCCTGCAAATAATAAATTTCTTCCCCACCTTTTCAAGATTCCACATCCTATATCATTTCACACCATCAGGATATCCCAAGAACACACACTTAATAGCCCTTGGTTCCAACTTGCCTTGGCTGATGTGAGCATAGGCTAATGAGCCAAATATTCTCAAATTACTGTAATCTGGTTTATGACCTGTCCACACTTCCATAGGAGTCTTCATTTTTAGAGCTGCTGAGGGAGATCTATTGATTAAGTATGCAATTGTAGATGCAGCCTCAGCCCAAAAACTCTTAGGCAAACCAGCTCCCACAAGCATACATCTCATTTTCTCTCTGATTGTTCTATTCATTCGCTCAGCCAGACCATTTTGTTGGGGACTGCCAGGCACACTCAAGTGTCTAGCAATCCCATTCTTCTTACAAACCTAGTTGAACTCATAATTGCAGAACTCATGTCCATTATCAGTTCTCAGTTTCTTTATTCTCTTGTCAGTCTGGTTCTCTATCAATACCTTCCACTCCTTGAACTAGGTGAAAGCCTCACTTTTGTTTTGCAACATAATCACCCATACCCTCCTTGAGTAATCATCAATTAGGGACAGATAATACCTAGCACCTTCTAAGGATTCACATTGAGCAGGCCCCCACAAGTCTGAGTGAATATAGTCAAGAATGCCTTTTGTAGTATGCTCCCCTTTACTGAACTTCACCCTCTTGTGCTTTCCAAGAATACAGTTTTCACACATACCAATGTCGCAGTTCTTCAGGTCTCCCAACACATCTTGTTTGTTGAGTTCAATTAAGCCCTGTACACTCATGCGGCCTAATCTATTATGCCACAAAACAGCATCATCTTTGGTATATACTTGAGCAGCATAAGCACCACTGCTCGTTGGAAGAACCTCTCCATCCAAGAGATAGACATTGTTATCTCTCCTTGTACCTGTCAGTACAATCATGGACCTTTTAACCACCCTGGCCTTCCCTTCTTTCAGACTCACCTGGTAACCTTCTCTTTCAAACATACCAAGTGACAATAGGCTTCTTTTTAAAGATGGTACATATCTCACATTCTTGAGATCATATAACATACCATTGTGCATTTTCTATGTAGCAGTGCCTGTATCATGAATGGGGCATGATCTATCATCCCCTAACTAGACTGAACCCAGGTCCTTTAGACACAGTTCTTTAGAGAAATCTTTTACAGGTGTCATGTGGAAAGAGCACCCAGAGTCCATTAACCATTGTTCCTTCTTACCTGAATCAGTCATAGAGTATACATCGGCACTATCATAACCATCCGATTGTTCATCTTGTGGTGCAAAGTTTGCCTCTCTGGTTGCTGCTATCACCTTTCTTCTTCTTAAGATCAGGGCAGTCTCTTTTAAGATGTTTTTCAGAATTACACAAGAAGCACCTCCTCTTGAACCTCGATTTTGACATTGCTTGGTTCTTCCCCTTGAACCCCCTTTGTTCAGGTCTTCCCCTGACCAATAGACCTTCTCTACCATCATCATTATGATCTGATTTCTTCTTCAATTCTTTAGAATTGAGCGCAGCTAGAACCTCCTCCATTGTTAGAGTCTCTCTGCCATACATCAATGTATCCCCCAAAATGTTCATACGTTGATGGTAGAGATGTCAAGAAAATGATCCCTTGGTCTTCATCATCCAACTCCACTTCAATGTTCTCTTAATCCAGAATGAGTTTATTGAACTCATTAGTGCGATCTTCTAAGGATTTTCTTGGGTTCATATTAAACATATACAAACGTTTCTTTAATTACAATCGATTCGCCAGTGACTTTTTCATGTATAGCGATTCAAGCTTCGACCACACACCAGCAGCTGTTAGTTCCTTAGATACCTCTCTAAGAACTCTATCTCCTAAGCTTAGAATGATGGCATTGTGTGCCTTTTCTAAGATATCTTTCTTCTCTTTCTCTGAAAGTCCTGCCGGCATATGAGGTTCCCCTAACAGCGCATCTGAGATACCTTGATGAACCAAGAGTGCCCTCATCTTGACTCTCCAAAGGCTAAAATCATTTCTTTCATCGAACTTTTCCAATTCGAATTTTGTTGATCCCATCTTGATCTTCAATTGTTGCGAAACTCCGTCGGATTTGCCTAAATCTTGAGCCCAACTTGGCTCTGATACCAATTGTTATGAAAACACGGCAAATCAACTAACAATAAAATCAAAAACTTGATTGATCATCAAACGATTACAGAGTACAAGTATGAAGAAGATGATTATTCTTCTTATATATGCCCTTCGGAAGACTTCGGAAGAAGTCTTATATCCTTCGGCAGAAAAACCCTCTCAGTTATTCACTAACTAACTATTAACAACTTTATTAAAAAAGTTACACAATAAGCCCTTCAAGATTACTTTATATCTAATACAACTAAGACCTTGTAAATCCCATATTGACAATTATGACCCTTTATTTAACATAAGGTAATCTCTTTCATATTTCCATTCAACCAAATATGAAATATATGTCTCATGGGCCCAAATAAAAAGATATGACATTATACATATTCAACACCTACAAAACAAATCAAATTATAAAAGTACCTGGGAAAAAATAATTATATACATCTTTGCTTCCTTCATACTTAAGCAGAGCAAAAAAAACCAAAAAGTCCTGCTTTTGTCCAATTAAACATATCGTCAAAAATATGAGTCCCAACAAATAAGAAGAAGATTGTATGGATGTCTTCATTCTTTGATTTTATAGTAAAGAAAATACCAAGTTAAAGTTAGAAGTACTGTTAATTATTCCAATCAGATTCAAAATATTCGATCTTATTCGAAAATCAACAAATTGTAATTTGATTTGATTCAAAATCTTATATCGAGTTTCAAGTCGAATTTGGAACTTATGATTTTCAATTTGATTCTATTAAAATGTACATGTAATTTTCTATTATTCTTTTATATAAATATAAATAATTACTTATATATGTGTGTAATTGAGATTTTTATGGAAACTCTTAATTTATTAGAAGAGTCCTAAGCGTAATTAATTTTGCCCGATTTCCATTTTGATTTTTTAATATCCAGCCATACTAACATTTTACCTTAATTTGTGGGCACTCGAAAGTTTAGGTTATGATAGTTAATTTGAACTTTTTATCATTATTTGCACTTATAATGTGTTGTATCTTGCGTATGTTACTTTATTTTTCAGCATTTGAAATGCATACATATTTTAAGTACGTTTGTATGAATTTTGAAAATATTATTAGATTAAACTTTATTTATTTATACCTTTTGGTGATGGTAGATTAGCGTTATATGCATTTAGCTCGTTTGTATTGTCAACCAAAACTCATTTTGTTCATTCATATAAAAAACAATTATTATTTAAATAATATTATTTGATTATTATGTTCAACACTTTAATTATGTCGTTTATTTAATTTATAGTAATTTTGTAATTTATAAAATATATTTTATAAATTTATAAAGTTTTAACATTAATTAAAAGATTTTAATTATTTAATTAAAATAAATATTTAAATTATAAAGTTACAAGATTTATAAAGTTCATAAAGTTTTATAAACTAATACATTTGATAAATTATTAAAATTATGATTTTAATAAATTTAGAGTTTATTAAAATTTGATAAATTATTAAAATTATGAAGACTTGTAACTCACCATTTAAATCATTCATAACTCCCTACTAACCTCAACTATAAAAGCAAGTCTTAACTTTTATTTTTCATTTGTTCATTCTTTACAAATCTCACTTACAAACCTTTCTTTCATTTTTTGGTTATTCTTTTACAAGTATTTTCTAAAACCGTTTGATACTTCTTAAAACCAGTTCAAACGTGTATCAAATATTCTTTCCAGAATTTAAAATTGGTGTAATAATTATTTTTCAATCTAGCTTTCTCCTTTTGGCATTCCGTAAACATCCTAACTTCATGTAATGACTTCGGACCTTAGGTTATTATTATTTTTATCTTTTAAGACATCATCATTGACTCTTGAACATCCAAGTTTTCTTATAAACCCTACATCATCTTTATACAATGTGAGTATACTTGACCCCTTTTCTTGTGTTATTATTTAACAAACAATGTGATATTTATTCAATCATTGATATTTATTGTTATTCTTTTTTAAAATTCAATTCAAAACATCAATGTTATTATTTGTAATTATGTATTTATAGTTAGATAAACTAGATGGTAACACAATCATAAATTTATACAACCACGGTAACAATGATAGATTTATTGGTTTGACAAACCCAACACATATGAATATTTAAGTGGTGATTGGAACCGGATTCATTCAGTCAATCATAAGACTTCATTTATGGAACGATTCAATTTAGTCATTAGATTCGATTATGTTCGGTTTGGCTTATGTTATACTATTGCATTCATAAGTCGTGACATTCTCATGTGAATAAAATTGGTTCAATCATTTAAATCAATATATATGTATGCAAAACTTGTGCTTACTCACCGGCTAATTCATTAGCTAACTTGTTACTTTTTCACATTATTTCAAAAAATGTTGTCTAGTTGGATTACATGTTCACGTCTAGAATTTTGGACCTAGATTAATACAAGGTATTTGTTATGTTATGTTATGTTATGTTATGTTATGTTTGATCATGTTTGAACGTAATGCAATGATTATTTAGTTGTCATGAATGAAATTTCAATTAATACTATTTCATGCAACTTATTTACTACTATGAGTATGAACAAGCGATTCATATTCATCCACCTTAAAATTTTGAGTTGGGGTGTGATGGGTCACCCTTAATCCTTATTTATAATTATAGCAATCCTTGTAGTTTACAAATAGCATTTAATCGGATAGGAGAGGGATCAAATGAGAACTTACTTTTTTTGTAAAAACTCTAGGAACCAATCTCAGTCACTAGTTTTCAATGGTAAAATTGTAATTAACAAATACATAATAAAAAATTATAAAACAAAAAATAACATAAAAATAAAAAAATAAAAACACAAAAATATTCCCCTAGTTTCCCTCTTTCATAAAAAAATCAAAAAATTTATAAAACTAAAAAAAAATCTAGTTTTTTTACGAAAGTTGTTTTACATATATGTAATACCGGATTTACACATGTGTGTAATTAGATTTACACATATGTAAATAATGGGTGGATGAATTTTTAAAAAAAGTATATCACAAAAGATGAGTGACCTAATTTAATATATATATATATATATATATATATATATATATATATATATATATATATATACTAATGAAAAACATGCTAAAAATGTTTTTAAGTTGTAATTTAAATAAAACACAAAAGATGAGTGACCTAATTGGAATAATTTATAAACTAGTGTTACCTAATTAGAATACTTTTTTAATTTGAATTAACTAATTAAACATATTTTTAAAAGTTAGTTACTATTTACAAAATTACTCCTTTTTCCATCGATAAAAGATGCATGCTAAACAATATTGATTTTTATAGTATCTTTGGAGTTGGTGATCACATGAAGTTAATGTCGTCCAAAAACAAGCCCCAAACAAGTAATGACCAAATTTGGTGACCAATAATTATTTTGATTGGAATAAGTCCAATTTGAGGGTGAGTGGTAAGCACTAAAACTAGTATATATAGATTATGATATTTGTATTTTGTTAATTAATTATTTTGCATACTTGGGAGTAGTTCAGTAGTTAAGTAGTATTAATTAGATGACGTGCGTACCTTCAAGTGATTATGTGGTTAATTGGCTAAGTATATATACATTCCGAACTTTCGGTAGCAGATAGATTATCCTTTCATTGTTTGGGCATGTAAATCTAATAGTAAAACATATTTGCTTCATTAGATAATTAAACTTCATATATTAATCTCATTGATTTATGAATATATATATATATATATATATATATATATATATATATATATATATATATATATATATATATATATATATATATATATATATATATATATATATATATATATATATATATATATATATAAATCAATATATCTATGTCAAAAGGAAGCTTAATTTAGTGTCAAACAGTTCAAATGGATAAAAATATAATTCTTTAGAAATATGATCAGCACTAGCTGAACGTATGTGGAGCATAATATATAAATAAGGTTGAGAGTTGACAAATTAAATAGTTTGTGTTTTGAACATTGATGTAATCGAGAAGTAGAAATGAATATGATCGAGCTCCAATAAGTTAAGATGAATATTAGATTTGAAGAAGATTATAGATCATAAGCTAGCACCACACAATTCAATTCATGAGAGGCAAATAAAAATAGATGAAAAGTGAACATATACATATATACACATAGAGATAGAGAGGTGAGGCGGGGGCATGCATACATGAGTACATGAGTGATGTGATTAAATAATGAACGTAGCTAGGCAGGCATATGTGGTTTAATTCTAATTCTAATTATAATTCATGCACGTACACAAGTACTAGCTAGCTTAGCTAGGTATAGTAGCAGCTAGCTAGCTGATTAAACTAAGAAAATTCGGATGATGATCGATCTATATGTAGTCAAGTAGGTATATATATATGTGTGTGTGTGTGTGTGTGTGTAACAACTAACAAGTAACATGTGGTTAATTGGTAGCTAGAGATGAAGAGTGGTATCAACTGCATCGAGGGAGGGGGCGGGTGGAGGGTAGAGGTTGTTGGTGATGGTGATGGTGGTGGAGGCCGGTAGGGGTTTGTTGATTGGTGAATGATTCGTCAGGGAGAGGGAGAGAGTAGTGAGTAATTGATGATCATGTTTAATTGCAGGAGATGAAGATGAAGATGGAGATGGAGATGGAGTTGGAGTTGGAGTTTTGCTGCAACAGATCATATTATCATCGGCCAAGTAGAAGCGGGTGCGGGTTGAAGGATAATAATAATAATTAGAAGAAGAATAGTAGTAGTAGTAGTAACGCGGTTGGTGATGTTTGTGTTTCTGCTTGTAATTTAGAAGAAGCAGCTGGTCTCTTTGCAGTTGTCTCATCTCCTTGAGCCTCTCCAAGTGTCGAAACCTCTCTTGCAGCATGGCAATGGAGCTGCTTCTGGAACATGATGATACCACCGCCTCCGGATCCCTTCTATCATCACTCTTTTCCCTCACCAACATTCTCATCATCATCCAATCCACACACACACAACTACGTACTACTACTTAAGTAATTATTATTATTATTATTATATCTATCACTCACTCACTGCTTTACTAGTTTACAATAGTATACGTGTGGGTGGGGAGCTGAGGGAGAAACTGGCTGGAGATTAATTAACAATCTAGCTATCTGGCCTTCCTTTATATAGAGTGCCCGCCAAAATACTCCACTACCTTTTATTAATTAATATATTCTTTAAAACTTATAATTTATATATAAAGTAAATTATAAATTTTATCCTTTGTTAATATATAAAATTACATAGTATGTCTTTTAGTTTTAATAATTACATTTATTGCTTTTTAAAAACATTCGACACTTATTGTCCTTTACACTAACTTTTATTGAAATGTACAATGAACTCAGTTTTGTATTTCTCACATGAGGTGCATTTTATCATTTTCTGACTTTTGTAACTATATAAGCAATTTAAAGAATCACAAGTAACCTTCAAGTTTGTATTCATTATTGACTAGTCATTACTTGTTGGTGTGAATAGTTAATGAGGTATTTTCAAGTATTATTTTTTTTGGTATTTTGTTGATTTCTAGACCTTCTAATTGATTAGAGACATCGACTTCTTACTTCAATAAATGTTATTAGAGGCTGTCAATAAATAATTGACGATTAGTCTAATGAACACACACTAAGGACTAAATAATTGACTTCTTACTTCAATAAATGTTATTAGAGGCTGTCAGTAAATAATTGACGATTGTTGGTGTGTGTGTATATATATATATGTGTATATATATATATATATATATATATATATATATATATATATATATATATATATATATATATATATATATATATTATATGTTTTGATGATATTTGCATTTTAAATTAAATGTATAAAGAACTAAATATATAATATATGGATTAATTTTAAAATACTAAATAAAAAATAAGAGTTTAAAGAGAAAAAAATATAAATATATTAAATTCCTTCCAACCACCCGGTCCGGTTCAACTAGCTCGCCAATCTAACCAATAACCAACCGGTTCTATTAAAAACCGATCCAAACACGCATAACCCATCCGGTTTTAAAAGCATTGATAATCTTGTAACTAGCTAGGAGTCAATTTTTCCCTCTACCGTTTATCCCAAGTACTTAGTAAATTGGTGTAGACTCAAGTGGTACAAACAAGAGAACAGGTGGATTTTACGAGTGTGTGTAAGCTAGGAGCCTTTAATTTCGGTCTTTGTATTAGTTATTTTATTCTGTTAGGCAATGAATTAATTCGATTCTCAGTCCAACAACATCCAACAACGTCTGATCAATGTACATGTATAATGCGATCGATGATTATATTATACGCTTAACATATATATATATATATATATATATATATATATATATATATATATATATATATATATATAAAATCAATGTATGTATGATGATGAGTTGAGTGATATGATATTATTCCATTGGAGAATGATTGAAAAAGAGAAAGAAGAGGAATTGGCAGTTAAGTGATAAGAATCCAAGCATAAAACAACAAAGAGACCAATCTAGGAGTACTTGTTAGATCTAGCTAGTCTAATTAGTGTGTGAAAAAGGGTTTTGCAGAAACTCCAAAAAAAGAGTTTAGAAGATAGCGAGTGGAAGGATGCGTTTGGAGGAATATGAATATATATGTATAATGTAATAATGTATAATAGGCAGGCAGGGCATGTCCCCTCACCACACCAAAAAGGAAATATATATATATATATATATATATATATATATATATATATATATATATATATATATATATATATATATATATATATATATATAAAAGCTTAAACCACTCCTTTAAACCCTCCCTCCCTCTTTTCATAATAATCGCTTCTCATTTTCATTTCAATTGTCATTTCGTCCCTTTTCAAATTTTAAATATGTACATTAAACCATCATTTTATATGGCTCATGATATAAATACACCAAGGGATATTGTTATCTGAACATTTTTAATACGTATTAATTTACAAATTATCAAATCAGTCAATTAATTATCTTTTATACTCCGAAACCATTATAAGCCTTATGATCTCATGAGTAAGATTTTCTAATCTTCTTTATTTTAACATATATATTATTTGCTTTTCCGTTTATATTTTGACTTTAATATATTATGACTTATTACTTGACAATACTATTTAAGTTATTCGAACCAAGACAATCTTTGTGCGACTTTTCTATCATATTAAACTAGTGGGTAGACCCGTGCTATGCAGAGGGTTTATAAAAGTTGAAAGATTTATTTATATATTGTACTAACCACCTAAAAAAGATTATGTGTGAAACGCTGATCAAGACATGTAATAGAAAAAATATTATAAAAAATAATATCTCAAAACAGAGAAGAAAAATAGAGAATTCGTAAATAAATACTTTATTATAATTAACAAGCTCTATTTAAAATGATTAAAAGAAAATTCGACATAACTCGAAGTCTTATATATAAAACTTAAAAAAAGTTCAAGTGATTAAATGTAATTTGATATAATTCAATGGCTTAAGTATAAAATTTATAATAAAATAGTTCAGGTGATTAAATGTAAATTGATATAAATCGATATGTTAAGTATAAAATTTAAAAAAGATAAAATGAGTAGGTATCAATTTAAAAAATAGAGAGAGAGAGAGAGAAAGTGTTGTGGTTAGTTTCAAAAATCCTTAAAGATTTTAATGTAAACTTATAAAAAACAAAGTAAGTTTTTTAATTAATTTGAAGAAAAAAATTATTACGGTGACATTGAAAAATATTCACCTTCACTACTCATAATCTTTTATATCTATTATATATAGTGATGTGACGGGTGTTATCAGGCATCTTTTCGACCTACCTTAAAACTAATATATTTGATTTTTATTATTATTATTATTATTATTATTATTATTATTATTATTATTATTATTATTATTATTATTATATTATTATTATATTATTATTATTATTATTATTATTATTATTATTATTATTATTATTATTATTATTATTATTATTATTATTATTATTTTATTATTATTATTATTATTATTATTATTATTATTATTATTATTATTATTATTATTATTATTATTATTACGTAAATATTTAATGATTGTATACTTAAGTGTTTAAATAAAATGATACTTAAATCAAATAACATTAAGTTATAAATTAATAAATTACAAATGTAATCAATATTAATTTAAAGTATTATAAAAAGGTAAATACTTAAAATAAATATATATTAAATAATATATTAGTTAGGAGAAATTTATTAAATAGGGGCAAATTAGAAACTATTATATATAGTACTTGTACCTTATGTTTAAAAAGGTTATGTTAAGTATCTTAAATTTTGATTAATATTACAAGTGTGTCTTTCTTAAATGTTTTATATAATAGTATAGATAATACAAATATATATTATAATTATCATTATTATTATAAAAAATATTTAGTTTTTATATAGTTAAGTAATCAAATAAGATACTACTTATTAATATATTTTATTGTTGTTGTTGTTATTATTATTATTATTATTATTATTATTATTATTATTATTATTATTATTATTATTATTATTATTATTACTATTATTATTATTACTATTAAAGTATTTAGTACTTATATAGTTGAGTATTCGAATAAAATAAAACTTATTAATAAATTTAAATATTAATTTAAAGTATTATAAATAATAAAATATATAATATAGTGAAATAAATAATCTTATATTATTAATAATGTATAAATAATATGAATTAATTAATTTATTAATTAGAAGAAGTTTATTAAATGATGAGCAAAATAGGAATGGTTGTATAGAACACTTGTACCTAATGTTTATGAGGTTGTATTAGGTGTCTTAAATTTTTATGAAATTACATATCTGTCCTAAAGTTATGTTTTATATAGTAGTATAGATTGTTTAGTCAGATGATCAATAAATCATTTAATCAGTGATGAAACAAATTGATTTATTCATCCTCTATTAATGGTTTAATATGAAAAATTAATTTTATTAAGTAAAGTCATAAATAAGTATCTTACAAATGCAAAAAAATAACCTAAAAATAATATAAACTAATAAATTACAAAAATACTAAAAACAAAATATAAATCAAAAATGAAAAACTTTGATTTTAAAAATGAAAAAGGATTTCAAAAAACCTTACTTACGGTCATAAGGCTCATTACGCCCTTACGGTAAAGTCATTACGAGCCAAAAATATCATAAATTGACTGATTTGATATTTTGCAGTTTAATACGGACCGTATTGGACATTATGCTCATAATTAGGCCATTAGTATTATTTTCACATATTAGTGGAGGAAAGGTTTCTCACCTTTATACTCGCTCTATAAAAGGGGACGATTAGTATAACAAACCCATCTTGGTTGAGGAGAGGTTTCTCATCCTCGTCATCACTTTATAAAAAGGGACCATTAATATATAGCACTTTGATATATATACATATATATATACATACATAACTACATACATACATAGAAGTAGGATCAGATACGAACCTTAGTATTTGTATAAAACATGAGAACCAAAGTGCTATCTTAAATTAACTAAGTAGTAGCATGAAATTTTATGTTTATATACAAACATAGCCCTTTATATATAATAGCACTTTGATTCTCACAGATTTTACCAAAAATATAGTTTGTATCGGAACCATCCCCTATATACATACACACATAGTTTACCATATATACATTTGTTATGTCTTAAGAACTCATGATAAGCATTGAAAAAAAATAATTTTATTTAGAATACTAGTATTATTATTAGAATATAAATTGTTATATAAATTTATATATAAATTTGAATGTATTCATATATTTTAAATGGTAACAATTTTTACATATATTGATATTTGTAAAAAAAATAATAAACCATAAAAACAAGCATTATTCTCTTTTTTTAGTATGGCATTAGCATGGTTTATTTTTTTGTTAATAAAAATTAACATATAACCATAACTTTTTGATACGTTAATATTTAATAAAAGTTATTACACTATAAAACGAATATTTTATTCTTTTTTTTAAGTATGACATTGTTATAAAAGAAAATTTCAACTTTAAAAGAACTAATATATTACATGATTATTTACCATTACGTGATTACACGTTTTACCAATGTTTATGTTTGTGTGTTTTGTTTCCCGCGTTTTACCAATGTTTATGTTTATGTGTTTTGTTTCCCATGGCACCATGCAGCCTTTAGGGTTTTAAATTAAAATATAAGAGATTAATTTATAAATTATTTAAAGATTGAAATGATATCTAAACAAAGAATATGAATGATATTATATATGGTAGCAAATATATAAGTATAACTAGTTTAGAAACTCGTTTATTATGCCGGTTGAATGAAAATATTGAGTTCATAGATATTTAATAATATCTAAAAGTTATAAAATAACAATACGAGATATTATATTATTGAAATTACGTATAATTAATTACTTTAGGTAATAGAACAACTACAATATTTTTTTTAAACTTTCATCTTCATAAAACTTTTGTTTTAAAAATTTTTTTTCAAAAACTCCAATTTTTTTAAACAATATACTGTTGTCGTTTACCGAGGCTTCCATTCAAAGCTTATAACACTTCTCTTTCCGACTTTCCAGCACCGAGCAGGTGTCAGACTCTATACATCGTGCTACCACTTAGCAGAGTCTTGTGTTTTTAATAAACAGTCGCTACCCCCTGGTATGTGCCACTTTCCTTATCAAAAGATAGGAGAGCACCTCTTCTCCCAAAGTTACGGGGTCATTTTGCCGAGTTCCTTCGACATGGTTCTCTCAAGCGCCCTAGTATACTCTACTTGTTTATTTTTTTAAGTTCTTTGTATTAAAAAGTTCATATTTCATAAATTTCTGTTTTTTAAAAATTATGTTTTTTAACAGAAAAACTTGTTATTAATTTATCAAATATTATGTTTTATAATATAAAAAATATATAAAGAATCATTAGCATTTGATATACTATTATATGGTTAACTTAATTTTAGTAACAACACTTGTTTAAATATTAAGTTAAGTTTGGGGGACAGTATAAAAAAATATTATGTGGTTTAAACATTTTAGTTTATTTTTATATGTTAACAAAAATAAAACAATATATAGGATTGAAAGACGTATATAATATAATATCTGTAATCTATAACATATAATAAAAGACTAACTTTTGTCCACATGGCGCATAACTAGGTTGTACAACTAGGCATCACGTAGACTTTACCACGTGTCTTTATCATATTCATTTTGAAAATCTTGGTTTTTAATTTTAATTATACTATAACTAGCTTTAGTAAACCCGTGTGTTACACAGGTTAAATAAATATAATACTAATATAATAAAATTTATCAATTATAAAATGATATTTCAAAATATGATATGACTGAAATTATATATAAGAAATGACTATAAATAATAAAATAGTTATATAAACTTTTTTTAATTTTTTTTTCTTAATTAGAAATAAAATTAATAAATAGATATCTTTCTTAATTTATTAAATTTAAAAAAGTGTTAAATAATACTACTAGTAGTTAAGACAATTATTTAATAAGAGAGATAGATGGAAAAATTTTGATAAGGATGATTGTGATGTTAACATGTGTCATCCCAAGATACATTTTTATTAGAGTAGGAAGATATAACCTTAAAATCATTTCCATATATTACATAATAACTTTCAAAAATTTTGATTCTTTATTTATAACCTATATATTCTTTCCATTCATAATCTCATACATATATATATATAGAAAGTATTAATTGATTTTATAATTTTAGATAAAGACATACAAGTTATAAATAAAATTTCTAATATTGTCTACACATAAGTATTTGGATCTTTATAAACATTTATTTTACATTTAATTAGTGTTTGTTTTAATATTGTATCTTTCTTTCAAAGTTTATATTTTTATTAGATTTATTATTAATGTAATATGAACTTTTTGTTCATTTCAAATTTGTTTACCTTTCATTTTTCATATACCAAAACTATTGAGATAAATTTTACTTTTTAATTTATTTGTTCCACATCTCTTATCATGCTATAAATTTAAGTTCGCAAGTATTATTTTTTTCAACTCGTGTAGCACACGGGTAACTAACCTAGTAATATAATATAATATATACAAACCCAACATTCTCCCCGATCTCGAGTCTCGATAGAAAAAGTGACATTGGTTGTGGAACCAACATTCTCCTTCCCTCTCTCTTATATCGAAGTTCTTTAATTTGTTGCTCTTGCACTCTCGATCTATACATATATAAATTAGCATTTTATTTTTTATTTTTTAATTTAATGGAGAATGAATTTGTCTTGGAGTAATTGGATGGAAATGGCATGCTGGGTTGAAAGCTGCATTTGGTGGTAAACACTTGCTCTCTCCTCAATTATTTATTTATTATTTTTACTTTTGTGAACTTTTATTTGAGAATTTCGAAGAGATGAGATGAAGGAGGGAATTTCCAATCTACAAGACAACGCGTGCTTTCTATTGGAACAGGAATTTCATTTCCTTTATTCTTACTAATTAATTATTATTATTATTCTATCTTTTCTTGAGAAAAGTCGTACGTTGTGGCTAATCCCATAACAAATGTTCATCCATTTTTTACCAAAATTTATATATACCTATGAGAAAGAATTCTCCATCTAAATTGAAAGGAGAAATTGTGGTGTTGTTTTATTATATGAATATAATATAAGGTACCATCTAATAAAATGCAACATACACGTATCATATGTCCGCCTAAATCAATAAAATAGAGAACCTTATTTATACGTCATTAAAAGATAGCATTTGTCTCGTTTGTCAACCTCATGATAATATAAAGTGACACTTACTTCTCTGTTTAATTTTCCTCCTTTCACTTTTGTTCATTATTACTCATTGCTTGCACCTAGCCATTATACTATACCTTAAAAGCAAAGGTCGGTGGCCAATGAAAAGCCACCGACGTTTGTTTAATTGAAATATAGCGCTTTCAAATTGAAGAACAAAGAAGCTTTTGGTTGGAGTGGTATGTTAGTGGTCTTTAAACTAAGCTTACGTGGGTTCGAATCCCACTAAAAGCAAGTGATTGTTTTTGGTTTTCCTCTCTTTTTTTTCCTTTACTTCTTTTACCTTTTTTATATATGTTTTTTAATTTCTTAAGTTCATTTTTTTACGTATCGGTATAAATTCGAGTCCGTTTACGTTTGAATATAATAGAAATAACTCGCGTAAAATATAATTTGTTTCCATGTCTATTTTTATATACATTTTGTAATCGTCTTACTTTCTACATACGTCTCTATTTTGATGTATAATTTGTTTTCATGTCTATTTTTATATACATTTTATAATTGTCTAACTTTCGACATACGACTATGTTTTAATGTACATTTTCTTCATAAATAATTTGAGTACAATATAAAACGTTTCGTACTTATTTTTTTTATACACTTTGAGTTGATATTCGTTTCTACGTAAGTTTTGTTTGGAAAGCGTCTAGTCAAATATAAAATCTTTTATTTACTATATGTTTTAACGTAAATTTGGTGCGGAAACCCATTGGAGCAATTGTAAGTCTATGTTTTGACATAAATTTTGTTTGGAATAGAATCGGATCAAATATAATACGTCTTTATTCAACCGCTCTGCGTATTGACATAATTATAGTTCGGAAGCGGGTTGGGTCAATTGTAGTCTATACTTTATCACGCTGCTCACGATGTCGCGGCAACGCGCGACGGGTAAAAAAACTAGTTCTTATGAAAAATAACTCAAACAAATTAGCTTAATTTATTGTATCATTTTTTATTATTTTTTGTACGAAAACTATTATAATATTGAGAATCACTGTCAACGTAGTACAGTCAGACGCCGACTGAACCCACCAAAATACTGAACAATAAATAGCAAGGAGAATTGTATTATTCATTGGTAATCTTCTGCGAGTAACCACGGAGTCGATGAACAACCAAGCATGCCCCACTTGGTCATGGTCTGTGGATGGTCTAGCCATCCGGATGATAAATGGTGTAAGTGTGGGAAGCAGTGTTCTTCGATCTAAGGTTAAAAAAATAAATATTAGCATGTTGTAATTTTATAGTCTTCAATGATGATGCGCTCTCCTAACCAAAGTGTTTGTGGACTTAAAATTTTAAAAAGTTGCAGGTTAAGTGATTATTTTTCTGATATTATTAAAAATTTTCATTCATTTATATATATATAGAGAGGAGGGATCAATTGATAATCCTTTCTTATTCTACTAACCCATAAACCTTTCTAGACTAATAGGAGAGTGACATGTGTCACTATCATTAAAATAATAGAAATGGTAAAATTATAAAATACACATTTACTATTTTTTACAATTAAGCAATCACTACAATCATTTCACCTTGTTTAAATAATATTCCCCTTTCACGTTTAAAACATTTTAACTTTTTTATATAATCTTGTTTTTTTTATGGAAATTACATTATTAATTAGATCGTACTTTTATCTTTAATTCCGTCATACTTTTCTCAAACTTTTGTCATTACATATATGTAAAGAACAGTTGCATATATGTAATAAACTTTCCCCCATTTTTTTTAAAGTTCAATTCTTTCCTCAAAACTCTCTTAATTTTTTAAAACACATACGTAATAAAAATCACATATATGTAATACGATCATGAATGTAACTTTTTTTTATTATATACTATGAAATAATTACATATGTCTAAAATACACACTTGCTAGATTAGTTAATTGTCCTAAACATGTGTTTAATGTAATGCCGTGAAATTTCAGAACGATAGTGTATTATAAATATCTAAAGATGATATACATATCTTCGAATATATCATGTTATTCGATTTCTTGATGGAAAGTTATTATTCTTAGGGAATGTATTATTACTAACAATCAATACTATAAATGTGTGTTAGTTTTTTTATTCATTTATTATTTAATAGTTATCCTTGTACATATATGTAATGCCTTGTTATTACATACATGTAATGCCATATAATATATGTGTAATATATATTGTTACATATATGTTTTATGTTTTTTTAATTAAACATTCACTTTGGCAAACACAAGCAATTAATACATATGTAACCATATGCAAGGTTAGCTCAGCTCGAGGTTCGCTATTTAACCGACTTGTTGGCTGGCTCATTTAAATTAAGACATAATTGAAATTATAAATTAAAATAATAATTGGCTTTAAAATAGTAAATTAAATTGGAATTCTTAAACCTTACTATACAACTGAGTAGTGATCGAAATTCGAGATTTAGGATTTTTTGGATGAAGATTGATGTTAAAATTATGCTAGTTCCAGTAGTACAAAATCAATAAACTTTATACATACATAAAATGTAATATATACATATAACTAGGTTTTTCCATGTGCGCGAGTTGCGCATATGATTACCGACTCAAAACAATTTGAAACTCTAGAGTCGAGCTCAGAACCAGTAAACGGTTACGGCTGCTAACCATAATTGGCAGCCACGCCCAAGCAACCGACAACACTCTGGTATCTCATCACTGCCCCTGAACATGCCCAAATAAGCTGCACATGATCGTAACAAAAGACTTCTAATATGTGCCTAGATGCATACATCTTCATTCTCAACATCCTAAGGTTAGGGTTTAGACCAAACACATTAATAAGAAACATATTTGTTGTGGACACCCAAGCATCTCTGGTGGCCTCAGATGAAGATGAGGCCATCGTCATCGACTCAATGAGTAAGAAAACAGAACGGCAAACAACACACAAACCAAAGAATGCATCCATCGTCATGGACCTCAGTTTCAAAACAGAACAATCTTAGATGAATCGTTCATCATCATCAACCCAAAAAAGACAAACCTGGAGTGGCCTCCACCTCGGCAATGATGCTGAAACGGAAAGCTGGCCAAGAACCACCGGCTACACACGGATGCCACCGAAGGCGGTCCACGGGGACCACCGGCGGTATCCAACAGCACCAAAGGAGGTCCACAGCGAGTAGATCTGAAAACCCTAAACGGGTATCCGCCAGATAAAGAGGCAGAAGGGGAAACCACCAGCATCACCGCCTTGAACGGCCACCAGACATATGTGGTAGCAGCAACCGGCGACGAAGTCGGATACGGTCTCAGATGCATCGTTCATCATCATCATCGACCCAATCAGTCAACCTTAGGCCAGTAAGACCAAAAGATAGACGCCAACGATTGTACAGCAAGCCATAGACGGTGTCGCCGACACAAAAGTGCCTAAATCATGGTGCATGCAGCGGTTCTCCGGCAAGCTGGCGGCGAGGCACCACCTTTCTCTATCTAAGACCGGCGGCGAGAACATCTCGAGAAGATGGAGTTTGCAGGTCTTAAAGCAAAACACAACACCCAAGAAAAATGTGAAATACCAGATTTAACCCTCCACTATTCATTCTCGTTCCTTTTTAAACATATAGCGTAATAAGATAACTAATAAAACTAAAATAACATTTCTATAAATAAAGTTTCTATAATAACACTACAAACCATTTCATTAATTATAAAAATAGATAACTAAATAAAAACCATCAAATAATCATTTTTCATTGCCTCTTATCTTATTTCAAGAATATGGCCTATAATATTTTTTACAATATCCTGGAGATATATCTTCAATACAAATAATTATATCACTAGTATGATTGCTTGTAAATCACATAATAATATCAAAGGACAAAAATATGGTATAAGGAATATAATCACATACTATAAAGTTATTGAAATTTTAAAACTATGAAAAAGTTTTTCCCATTAAAAAAAGGAATCTTTTGTAAAGATGATAAAAATATATTACATGTGTAACTGTGAGACATATATGTAATTATAGACGCTTTTAAAACCATAACGAAATTAGAAATACAAATACGATCTATTTATTGGTGTAATTTTTGTTAAAAAAATATTCTATAAAAAGTTATGAATGTTTTAAAAAGGTTGGGTTGGTCGCTTTAATTTGTGTTACCTTTATTATTTATGTTTATTACCTTTATAAAACAATAGTGTTTGGGCTAATATTACCAACTATCATAAGTGGCTTTACAGCTTGAAATTTTTAAAACCTTAATGAATACATATACGTATGCATATAATAGATGTTATCTTTCATTTCTTATTACTTATCAACCTTGGTTTAGTTTATAGATGGTATTTACTTCTACCTCTTTCCTAAAGTTAGTCAATTTCAGATATACGTTTCAATATCCAAAGCCGTATCTGAAATTTCAAATATCTAAATTTTTGGATATGGATTCGATGGTATAACTGACTATCCAAATTTCCAGATATTCGAATCTTAACACCTCTATTTATTTCACATGCTACTTAAACAAAGGAAGAATAATGTCATTCATCAAAGATAATATGAAGCCTTGTCTCTATCTTAAAGTCGAGTGGTTTGTGTCAAATGGTAAAAGAGTAGATTGATCATTCATTCAAAGGGTGATTACAATATGTAGAGTTTATATGAAACCCTAGAAATCTAAAGTGGGCATGTGAGCTCAACCCTAATAATAATACATACTAAACCCTAATAATAATATAGTCTAATACTCCCTCACAGTTAGAGCGGTAGAGAATCGAATGCTTAAACTGAAAACAATAAAAATAACATAGAACAATAAAAGTTAGTCTCGATCTCGGTCACAACTTTAGCCAAAATTTCATAATCATGCAATCTTCAATCCAAAACAATAAACGTAATCCATAATATTAAATAATCATGTAATCATGTGAGGGGCATCCACTACGGATGTGTAGTGATGGTATAGGGCGCGGCGACGGACCAAAGTCCTGGGCTATAGGCAACACGAGAGAGTGCAGCGCAGCGACGAACCGTAGTCCAGCAAGCGGCGTTGCAAAGGGCGGCCCGACGGCGGACCGTAGTCCAGTAGGCGGCGTGGCAGAGAGCGGCGCGATGGCGGAGAGGAGTCCAGCAGGCGGCGTGGCAGCGGTAACATGATCACGTGATCAGTATCCCAATCAAAAAGGTAAAAAAAAACTAGATGACACCTGGCAACCGTGGTCATGCAGTGTTGTGTCATACCAAAGGCCGATGACCGTGGCCAGACGGCGTTCTTTAATGGCAATAAGAACAAACAGGAAAAAAAACCTTGGGACCTTTTTCAACCCCAGGATGTGATGAGTCGACATCGAGGTGCCAAACGACTCCGAAGAAAGATTTAAGATAAGTGGTTTGAATCTAAAACCGAGATGGATCTTTATTGAGAACGAAAAAGGTAAAGAAGCTAGAAGCAAACAATATGATGCCGCCACCCTGTCTAGGGTTTGAACGTGTTGGCGACGGCTAGTGTTTGTATGTTTATGGTGGCGCAGCGGAAAAGAAGATAACCAGAACCTAAAAATATGTAGGGGTTATAAAAAAACCCTAAAAATCTAAAAGGGTTTGTGAGCTCAATCCTAATAATAATCAATATTAAATCCTAATAATAATATAGTCTAATAGTTTGTACCATAAAGTCAAGTTTTATTTCTTAGAGCATTCCCAGTACAGTCTCTGTCTCTATCTCTATATCTATTGTTTATATATTTTGTATTTCACATCTCCATTAAGATCTCTATCTTTAAATTATAAAATCCTTTGAATAGTAATTCTTTAAACATAAAAATTCATTATTCATCAATCTCTATTTATTTTGAGTGTGTAAGAAGGAAAAAAATTATAAAATAAATGTTTGTGAGTAGGATTGAGATAGATATGAAGAATATGATGTGGGTGATTAAATAAAATTTAAAGATACATATGGATAAATGTAATATCTAGTTAAATTATAGAAATAATGAAGAAGATACTAGTATGAATGCTATTAACAATGGGTTTAAACTCAGCCTGGGTCCGATGAGTTATGCAACTCGTTTCTTGTTATTCGTGTCCTAACTTTTTCTTTATAATATTTGTTTTTCCGTCACAGTATCGGTTCTGATCAAGCTTCATCAATCACTAAGGATAGAATCCTATTGATGGTATATAGAATCCTTCAACAGCATGCATAATATATAAACTGAATGTCTGAAGTTGAATGATCTCATTCATTTACTTTACATCCAACTGCATGGAGCCAATCCATAAATATTTATTCATGTATTTATTTCCCATGCTACTTAAACAAAAGGATGAATAATGTCATGCATTAACCATAATCTGAAGCCGTTTGTCTTTCTGTCTAATAACGCCAGCCATTAACCATGGTTTGAAGCAACCCACTGCCGATCATCAATTTTCTCGTGGTTCAAGCCCTGCAATTTCTCTAACCACTTGAGCTTTGTCGGCCTCGAACTGTTCATCCTCTGCAAATGCATCATCTCAATAATACTCGCTCACTTTCTTATTTAACACACAACATTTTCATATCATATCCATACTTTTTCTTTTCTAGCAAAACTTAACTGTATTTTGTTCTGCTCACCTTTATCCGGCTTAAAATCAGCAAACAGTCGCAGAAGCTTGCTCCTGTTTGCAACAAGTATGCCAATGATGTCAGCTGGCTTATTCTGGTTTGCTGCAAATAACTATTAACAGGAGGGGCTGTTCGTTAAAATTTTGGCCAATCACCCAAACAATAGTATCTCCAAATTCTGTACCTTAAAAACATGAAATGCTTCTATCTGAATGCTCTTGCTTGACTCCTGCACATCCTTCAAACTTAAAACATGTTTTACCACACTAATTTGTAATAAGTAAACAGAGACAGAGAAATGTACTCTGAGAAGATTCATCAAGATCCTCAAATTGTCCCTGGAACTTGCATATCGTGTCATCACAGCAGAATTGGAACGATCTAGCAAGATATCTCCCAAAAGCTGAAAAGTATTAATAAGCTATCAGATCAGCAACCACACAATTATATATGCGTGATTATAATTATTACTACTACTATTATTATTAAAATCAACATCCCGTGCTTCTTCACCTTGATAGCTTGTCTTCTGGTTATGTAATTTGGTGACTCGAGAAGCTTTGAGTTGTATTCTGCGAAAAACTGACAAGAGACATATGCGTAATATGCTCAAAAGAGAAAGGTTAAAAAAAAGACAGGTGCTACAACCATAAATCCAGCTTATCAAACCTAGAAAACCACATTATATAGTATGTGCACAACCAAGATGAAGTGTCGTTTGAACATCACATCGTAACTAATATATCCATATATGAGATTGAAAATGGCAACATCACCATGTGTGTATGCCACGAACCTTTATAGCCATCTATCTTGTCTACGATTACTATTAAAAATGGATATCCTAAATGTGCCATACTCATCTGAAGTAATCACACTATTCTTGAAGGGAATTTATATGAATATCATTTTAAAACTTAGTTAAACTACATCTTATCCACCTTTTACTAATTTTCAACAATACGCAAGGATTAAATCAGCACTAGTATCAACAACGAAACCATCATTGCAGATCTGTGGACAAAAGTCAAGTATGAGTGTTACCCAGTCATAGTTTTTGGAAAGAAATTCAGCAACTGTTGACTTGTGTCGGGTCAAGAGTTCCTGCAACATAAGTGCTAACATTTGAGATTCAAACTTGTGGTAGTGCATCAGCTAAATAATATGAATTCAAACAGAGTGCAAACAACCAAGAGCAAAGAATAGAATTTTTATAAACAATAAGAATGAATGAACGTTAGTCAAAAGTAAACTGAAGTGCCAGAAGTTGACATATTACACTCAGTATTGATGATTTTGATTATTAGTAGTTCATTAAAACAAATATATATTCGTTCCAAGAATATTGTGTCTGGAAAAAAACCCATCTATTTTCTTTTACTATAGTCAGCGGATTAGAGGCTAACATTTAAGAATATAACATCAGAACAACAAATGAATCATGTCTAAAATAGTATTGATTATCCAGAATACGACAAAACAAAACAAATCCTACAAAATTGCTAAACATTCTAAGTGCACTAAACCTTGAATGTTGCTGCTGCGTCAGCTGCAATATCAAAATTTGGAAGTTGAATATAATCAAAGAACTTCTTCATATGCTCCGACTCCAGTACATACCTGAAAACCAAATTAAGAAAACTCAAATAATAGTCAAGGAAATAATTGATGGAATTTCACAAATCACAAGAAACGTTGTTCATTTCTTTAAAAGAAGGAAAGGCAGAGGGGGGATTTGAACGCATGACCTCCAAGGCATTACAATGCACCCAAAAATAAAATAAAAATCATCTTTCTCTGTTTTTGACAAGTTCAACCTCCAAAGCAACACATCATGTATTTTTAAATAAATTTTGTTATTAATGATTCAATATAATTTACACTTAGTCATACAAAAGCATAAAATGAAATTGTGCTACTAAGGTGTGATCATATTTTAAATGATATATGAAGTTTCATTTCAAATAAGTCAGCTTAAGTATGGGTAAAAACTTTTCATAGCAAAAAATGTAGCTATCCCATAAGCATGATAATATTGAGCAACTCACCTAGCAACACTTTGATGACGTATGCATTCCCTCAACATTGCACCATAATGTAAAGCCATGTCTGGATCCTCATAACTAAAAGAAACAATAAAAAACATCCAACCAATAAAATAAAATCAACCATGCTTTATGATTCAAACAAAATATATTAAATCTTGGTCATGAAAAAGAAATATTAGGAACAGAGGGAGGGCTGGGGAAGTGTGAAGCAAGTCTTTATGCTTAAAGAAGACATAAAAAAGCTCCATCTAGATAAACATCTTAACACACAACCCCAATTTCCTATCTAGGATGCACATTTTGACCATAATCTTTGTTAGTTGACGTGGGAGGTTCAAAAAAGGGGGCTGGATACAAGTTGGGCCATTGAGTTTGATTGAGTCTACGAGTCTTTAATTTAATATTTAATTAGCATGTTTATCTTAAATAGTTGGAGTTTACTTATTTTATGTTTATGTAGTAAGTTAAAAATAATTATAGCTTAGGTTTGGGTTTATCTAGTAAGTTGTTTGAGTCGATTTATGTTTGAATTTTCATAGGGCTATTTACATAGGGTCAATGTTTATTTAAGTAGGGGTATTAAAAGAGACAATCATGATGGTTTGATAAAAATTGCTCTTGCTTCAATGCTTCATCTTTCATTTTTTTTTCACAAATCATACTGTTCAATTGGGGCTTTCTGGGCTTCAATTGGTATCAGAGCCAGCTAGACTCTCACCTAGGTCCAAAACAAGCAAGCAACAGCATAAATCTCGATCAGCAAGCAAGCAAGAAGAAAGAAAGAAAGAAAGAAAGAAAGAAAGAAAGAAAGAACAGCAAGAAGAACGAAGAATAGCAAGGTTAAAGCAAGAAAAAGCAGGCACACAAGAAAGACAGCTGGAAACAGCAAGTTAGCAAGTAACAAAAGCAAGGAAGCAAGTTTAACAAGTTGAGCAGGAAGGCAAGCATATATAACAAGAAAGAAGGCAAGAAAAGCAAGGAGAGAGGGTAACAAGTTCTAGCATAAATGGCAGCAAACACAGCAATGGTAACAGTGTGTGTGCAAGGTAACGTATCACTACAATGCTCAAGGTTAAAAGGAGACAACCTATATTTCATAAACAATCCTAGTTGAGACGAAACTAAGGGCATACGAACATTAGGAGGCGATAGATGTGCAGCATGAGCTGTTGTAGATGAGAATAAGAACTACACAACAAAAGCATTGATCTATCAAACCTTACCTAAATACATTCTATTGCAAGTTGCAAAGCACAAGAACGCAAAAGATGTGTGGGAATCAATCCGAGTTTGGAATTTTGGATAAAAATGAGTTCAAAAAGCATGTTTAAAAACTTTGAGGAGTGAATTGGAGATGCAAAAGATGAAAGAGAATGATACAATCAACGACGTTTTAGGCAAGTTATGTGGCACATTAGCTAAGTTCAAATTACTTGATTCAAGCCTTAAAGATGAAGTATCTGTACGTAAGTTACTCCACTAGGTGCCAAAAAGTTTTCACCAATTGTGGCTTCTATGACACCATACTCAAAACTTGAGAACATGTCCTTTGATGATGCAGTGGGAAGAATAAAAACATATGAAGAACGTCTCAAAAGTCATGATGAACCGGAGCAAAATGATCAAGATAAACTTCTAATGGCAAAGTTCGAGTTATCAAAAGGGATGATGCAAAAAGTTGGCATTATGGAAACCATAGTGTTAAGGTAATGGAAATCAAACAAGGAAGAGGCTTTGTAGAGGAGGACGTGAAACGATAATCCTGTGTATGTGTAAATGTGATCATATTGATAATTGTAATTAAAATCTATAGAAGTTATATATGAAAACCTATTTACATCATGCTATTATTCGCCCACAAGCTAAGAGCAGGGTGGAACGGCATGTAGCTTGAAGAGTAAGAACGTGAATCTTTGAGTCGGTAGCGGCTTTGTGAAGATGTATGCAATATGATCGTCTGCTGAGGTAAAATGTACATGGAGTTTCCCTTGTGCTACTTTTTCATGAACCAAGTGAGTCAATTATAATGTGCTTTGTTTGAGCATGAAAGACCGAATTAGTGGCAATGCAGGTCGTACCCAAATTATCATACCAGAGAGCGAGTAGATTTTGCACCTATGATCTATCCCAAGTTCTCTAAGGATAGATACCAGCCATGTTAATTATACAACCGTATCAGCCAAAGCTTTGTATTCTAACTCAGTGGATGACAAATGGATTTTTGTTTTCGTGTTGTCCAAGAGATAAGGTTAAAGCCCAGAGATAGTGACCCCCGTTGACCGACTGTCCTCCGATCTGAAAAGGCGGTAAGATTAGAGGATCCTTACTAGTGAACAATAGTGAAGGCATAAAGAGCGAGACTAGAATTATGGCAAATGAGTAACCCATGATAGATAATGCCCTTTAGATACCATAGAATTCATTTTACTGCAAACTAGTGATCGTAGGATAGGGCATGCATATGCGGGCACACTTTGTTGACTGCATAGCCAATATCCAGCCTTAAGAGAGTGACATACTAGATGCACCAACAAGTTGTCGATACATGACTCGTTCAAAGAATAAGGGGTTGTCTCTAAATGATAAAACTTGTGAGGTGCTCATCGGATTAAGAATAGCTTAGAGTCCAATAGCTGACTCGTTAAAGGACGTCAAAGATGTATTCCTTTGAGATAGCATAATGTTCCGGCCTTGGCATACAATTTCAATGCCTAGAAAGTAGTCAAGATGAAGGTCTTTCAGGACAAAGACAGTGTTGAGTTGTTAGGATGATTTTACAGTTATGGTGTTATAACGTTTTTACCGGTGACAATTATGTCGTCAACATAACCAAAGCGGCAAAGTATACAAGATTATGTTTCAGATTTGTAGGTAAATAAGGACGAATTTGTTATTATCCATGAAAAGCCCAAATTGTGAGGAGCTTGTGACAAGCAATGAAACCATGTTTGTTTAAGATCATATTAAGACTTGTGAAGTAAACAAATGTGATTTGGACGTTAAGGATCAACAAAGCTCGATGATTGCCTAAGATGGATTGTTTCAGTAGGATCATTGTGTAAGAAGACGTTGTGAACATCCAACCAGCGGAGAGGCCATTACTTTGTGACCGCAAGATATAAGACCACCCGAATAATGGTGGACTTGACCACCAGGTTAAATGTTTAATGAGAAATCAACCCTGGTTGTTGGCAAAAGCCATTTGCAACAAGACGCGCTTTGTAGCAAGTGATGGCATCATTCTGATCAACCTTTAGCCTATAGACCCACTTACAATCAATAACATTAATGTTTGGCGGATGTGAAACTAATGACCACGTATCATTTTTTACAAGTGCTGAAAATTCATAGGCTATGGCTTGATGCCACTTCAGCTGTTTGTTAGCAATAGTAAAAAGAGGAAGTAGAGAAGAACCAATATGAAGAATGGGAAGTCCCTTACCATTACCAATATTAAGTGAGTTATTACCATAGTATGCCACTTAATTGTCAAGACTTGATAGATCTGGTATTAAATGGTTATTCGCTCCAATATCAGAATACCAGGTACCCCACAGTAGAACTAAACATGTGTCTGCAAAATTAGAATGGGTATGTGCAATATTAGTTGTTAGGTTAGCACCAAATGTAGATGGGTCACAGGACCAATACCACAATGGTTGCTTGAACCATAAACCATGTTTCTGAGAGGATGCCCTGACTACAGTCACATCCTTTGTTGCTATTAAAGGGACCTCAACCTCCATGATTTCTATTTCCCGATTATTGGGCGGACGATAGCCATAAAAAGTTTGAAGAGTGGTGTTGGGCCAAGATGACAACCTTATTGAGCCGCATGTTGTTTTTGCAATGGCCGATTTTGGAGATCTGGAGCTGATCCAAATGAGTTATCTATGGTGTGGCAGTAAAACAGATGCAGTAACACAATGTGAAGGCTTTGTAACCATATAGTCATGATCACTGTGATGACCATAGAGTTCACTAAATGTTAGAGGAAATGACTATGCAAAAATGGTGGATTTAAGGTTGATTTATCATTCATGTAGGCATGTAGCCCTGAAATGATAAACAAAACAAGGTCTTTGTCTTTGATTGTTCACTAATGTTGCCGAGTGCAGAGCATATTCTTAGGCACAACTTAAATAAGCAAGAGGTGTCGCATTCCCTTTCATTTGAAGTTTAAGAAATCATGTTTTAAAGGTGTATTCTCATGAGGAGGTATGTGGAGCATAAGCCCGTTCTAAGAGAACTCCGTAAATCATGACTTGTAATGTCTTGAACAAGGGAGTAGGATGCCTCAGATTTTGTTGAAATGATGATCATGTGACCATGGGCATCACTGGAATATCATGTAGAGTAATCTGGAGTTAAACAAGGTCCTGCAGCTACATGATGGTATGCAAGGTATGGATCCAATAACATACCTAAAGAGGTTATTGAAAATCAAATAAAGATCAATCATGGTTTTCCAATACCCATTGTTGGTCGGTGACGGTGTAAATTCAATTTATATATAAGTTATGTGCAGCCTTTTTTTTGTGAAAGTAGATGCAACTAGGGGAGCCATCAAGTTAGTAAATTATGGAAGAAACTTTGAACTTTCGCATGAAACCATGAACTTACGTGCGAAACTATCTTTCGCATGAAACTTGATCAGGTAAACCGAAATTTGTGATTTTCGTGTACTTGTGAACGAAAGTTGTAACTGTCATGCACCTCTAAACTTTCATATGGCTTAACTTGCGTGTAACAAACTTTGAGTAACAAGGTTTCGCACGAAAGTTGTATCCATCATGTAACAGGTTAAGTTTCGTGAGGAGAGAATAGGTGAGCGAAAGTTGTAGACTTTCACAAAAAACTTATAAGGCAGATTAGGATTCTGACCTTAAAAACAAGATGACTATGATGATGATAATAGGTGATTGAAATCACAGTTGTTGTGTAGTAGTGATTTAAAACCAAAAATGAAGATGAACATAAGCAGAGTATGTTTGCAATTGGGTGCGGACGGCGACGATTGTGATCAGCGCTAAACAACAGTAACAGCACCGATGAATAGCAACAGGGATGAACAGGAGCAGGATAACTTTTGTGATGTGTGCGAAGGGCAATGGCACCAGCAACTGTATGCGGCAATTTGATTGTAACCCGCGACGACTGGGGCGATGGTTTCCTTAGCTTTGCTACCAAATAAATATTGTGTGTAAATGTGATTGAATTTATAATTATAATTAACATATGATTATGAAAGGGGTTATTTGTGAGCACCCAATGACATAATACTACGTGTTGGGTTGTGAATGCTTTGGACCGAGCCGGACTAGGCTCGAGCCTGTTTTTACTGCTGGACTACATAAACAAGAGCAGCCGGCCCTAAGGGCTGCAGTTTTTTTGTTATTTCTAGGAGCCTAAGAGTTGCCTTATTTACTAACCCTAATCTAGCATTATAAATACACTCATTGATGTAATTATATTATTGAGCACAATAATAATATAAACCCTAGTTGCAAAGTGGACGTAGGTCACCTAGACCAAACCACTATAATTCTCGTGTGTCTACTTTTCCTATTGTCTGATTGTGTGTGTTTGATTGCTTCTGCTAGAACAGTGGCACCTACTCTGATTGTAATACCTAATAAGTGGTATCAAAGCTCATATTCGAAAACACACCAGGTTTACACACTGAGAACGCAGGAGGCTGTTCGAGAGTGCTGTGGTGCTCTCGGTTGATCGTGATTTGTTTTTCTGGCTGTTTTTTGGTCGCAGATCTGATCGCGAAAGGAGCAGTAAACAGGGCTGCTGGATCATCTGTAGAGTTTGCGATTTAGGGTTTGATTAAACCCTAGAGTCGCCGCCATCTAGGAGAGATCGCAAGGGCTGTTTGGCTGTTGATTGTTGTCTGCTATTAGGGTTAGAAATCCTTGAAGTTGCCGCAAGAATAACAGAAAGAACTGCTGTTCAGGATCGTTTTTTTTTATTTAGTGTTTGCGTCTAGGGTTTCTGTTTTAAACCTCTTAAAATCGCTGGCTACATTCGAATTTCTGCAAGTGAAGTGCCAGTTCGGGTATTTTTCGGGTTTTAGGGCTTTATTGGAGGTGTGCTTGGCTACAGTGAGCTTTGGTCCTTTGTTTTTTTCCTTCAAAGGTTAATCTTTTCTCACGATTTTCATCAACTGCAGCTTCTGTTTCGTGATTGTATTCGTTTCACTTTTGCAATGGCCGAAGACGGGAGGGTTCGAATTGAAAATTGTAATGGGACAAATTTTGCTTGGTGGAAGATGTAAAATTAGAAGCATTGCTTGGTGAAAAAGATTTGGAAGTAGTATTGGAAGAAAAGCCGGCTACAATGGACAAAGCTAAAGAAGCGGTTTGGAACTCAAAGGACAAGAAGGCTAGAGTGGCTATCACATTGGCTATAACGAGGAGCGTTGCATTTAAGGTTATGCACGAAACCACGGCTCGTGGTATAATGACGGCTCTGTCAAATATGTATGAAAAGGCGTCTGCTGCTAATAAGGTGTTCTTGACGAGGGAGTTATTCATGACTCGAATAAATGAGGGAGCTTCAGTTATGGATCATATTAATGATCACAACTCGATCATGTCCAGGTTAGCTTCTGTGGGCATGAAGTTTGATGATGAGACTCAAGCTGTAGTATTACTATCTTCTTTGCCAGATAGTTGGTCTAGAACTGTAACAGTTGTTACTAGTTTTGCGGGGACTGACGGGTTAACATTTGACGGGGTCCGAAACATTGTGCTCGGTGAGGAAACTCACCGGAAAAGCACTAGAGGTGGATCATCTTCTGGTTTGTTATATGTTGGCAGGGGAAGGGAAAATAACAAGAGCAATGGTAGTCGAGGGAGGAGTTCGTCTAGAGCTCGAAAAACGGTGAAGTGCTAGAGTTGTGATGAGATTGGGCATGTTAAGAGTCAATGTCCAAAGCGTAAGCAGGGAAAATCTGGTGAGGTAAACACTGCTGTTGAGGATGAATGTGATGATGACACGTTACTACTCAAGGCTGAAAACAGTGTTGACTTTTGGGTTATGGATTCTGGATCTTTGTTTCACGACACGCATAGCGGGGAGACGATGAATCTAAAAGTTGGCAACTTTGGGAAGGTACGAATAGCAAATGGTAATATCCTTGATGTTACGGGCAAAAAGATGTTGATCTTTTAACTCCATTGGGAACCTACTTGAAGAATGTTAGGGTGATTCCAACTTTGAAGAGAAATTTTATCTCTGTTAGTTAACCGAATGAACAGGGACAAGAAGTAAAGTTTGGTGGAGGTAAATGGAAAGTAACAAAAGAACATCTGGTTATTACTTGTGGAAATAAACGAGGATCATTATACATGGTGGAAGTACTTGTTGCGGAAAATGAGCGTTCCTTAATACAAAGTTGGGTTCGATGAGTCAAAGGGGCAAAAAAGGGTTCAATTTGCAAGACTAAAGTCTGGTGATTTAAGTTGAGCGGGATCGGAGGTCTAAACCAGGTTAGGGGTTTGGTGACAGTGGGAGCACGGGGCATGTTTCAGGTACAGTCACAAAACAACGTTGGGATTTAAAGACCGCTACTCTGATTGTTAAATTTCCTCCTATGAATGTCTTGCTGAATGAGGAGAGTGTTGGTGATTCTCGTGTTATCTATGGAGCTGGTGGATCGTGCATACCAGTTGAAATAGAGAATGGGTTGGAGCTCGGGAGAGCTTCAACTGTCCTCTCATGTACTTGATGAAAGGGGATGCAACTAGGGGTTATGATGAAGTCTTAGCTGATGGGTATTGAAGCTCGGAAGACCGGATATGAAGAATACCGAACATACTGAATTTGGGTTACTTGGATGGCGCTTGTAGACTTTTGCAAAGCCTTCAAGTGGGAGACTATTAAGTTGTGAAGGCTTTGGACCGAGCCGGACTAGGCTCGGGCCTGCTTTTACTGCTGGACGACATAAACAATGGCAGCCGGCCCTAAGGGCTGCTATTTTTTTGTTATTTCTTGAAGCCTAAGAGTTGCCTTATTTACTAACCCTAATCTAGCATTATAAATACACCCATTGATGTAATTGTATTCTTGAGCACAATAATAATATAAACCCTGGTTGCAGAGTGGACGTATGTCACCTAGACCGAACCACTATAATTCTCGTGTCTGCTTTTTCTATTGTGTGATTGTGTGTGTTTGATTGCTTCGCTGGAACCTACTCTGATTGTGATATCTAACACTACCTCCTAATATCATGATTTACAACATGACCTAATATGGAAGAGGTCTAAGGAAACAAAGACAGACGTGAATTCAAATGATATGAATGTGGTAATTGGTCACTTTGCATACAAGCATATCGAGTGGAAGGATAGAGCAAAAGAAAAAGAAGAAACAGCTCATCTTACTCAATATGATGAGGGATGCCAGAGGATTGTGAAGGTGATTGTGAACAAACAAAGATTAAGGGATTCATTGTTGGACTTAATCTTTGTCAGTTCACGTGGGAGGCTCAAAAATGGCGGTTGGATACAAGTTGGGTCGTTGAGTTTGATCGAGCATATGAGTATTTTATTTAATATTTAATTGGCATGGTTTTCTTAGTTAAATGGACTTCATTCTATTTATGTTTGTCTAGTAAGTCAAAGATAATTATAGGGTAGGTTTGGGTTTATCTAGTATGGTGTTTGGGTAAGTTTATGTTTTTGTTTTCGTTTTCTTGATGCTATTTATAAGGGTTGAGGCTTATTTGAAAGTTGGGAATTAATAAAAGAGTAGATCATGAAAGTTTGATCAAAAAATTACCTAAGGCTTCATCTTTCTTTTTTCAATTAACAAATCGTACCGGTCGATAGGGACTTCCTCGGCTTTTACACTACATAAGACTTCATATAGAAATCATATCCTTTAGCCCAACCATTAATCATTATTGTTCAGATAAAGGTCAACATAGTGTTATAAAGACATTGCCAACAAGTAAGTAAATTATGCAAAAAGAAATCCATAACCTATGAGAAGAAGGGAACATTTAACAAATATGAGCAACTCTGAATAATCCAATAAAGGTGCTCACAAAGTGTTGTTCTAGGAGCGATACCCATTACCCAAGGAAGTGTTCTTAAAGGTATAATGACCCTTGTGAGGTTTTATTAGTATGTGGAACTAAAAAACACATGGAAAAAGGAACAAGGCCTGTCTCCAGTCACCAAAGACAAAAGTAGGTGACAGTCCCATATATATTATTGTTAAGCATATAAGCTCACTATCTTGTAATAGGCAATTTCTTACTGGTCTCGAAATATGAAAGCCAAATGAGCATGATAAATACGAGTACCCTGGGCAGTGGTGAAGGTTTTGATTTTAAAAGGTTTAATCATAGGAATTATGTAGTATGTAACTAAAAAGATGAGAAGCTAAGCATTGATGCAGCTTAGGCAACAGTGAACAGATTGAAGCAGTGGGGGAAGGTGGAGGTTACCCTGATACCAAGATATCCATTAGATCAATATTTGCCTCCAAATAATCGCATGCGATGAGCCTTGATTGAACTTGCTGGCGTTGCAGGTTTGCAACAATTTGAGTAGCATCCTTGCGAGCCTAGAATGAAGAAATGATGTGGAGTGGTTAGAGTTAAAAAAAAAAAAAAAGAGAGAGAAGAGAAACATGGGTCTGCTACTTTACTTACTTCTAAGTTGAGTTTTGGGAGACAAACGATGAGTAAGCGGAATGTGTTTTGTTTGAAGAACTCTTGTGTGAGTTGAGCACAAGCTTCGGAGACGGGCTCAGCTTCACTGTTTCCATAGAGGATTTGCTTGAGCTCACGGAGAAGCTTACTGAGCGTGGCAAACTGGCAAAGAAAGATAAGAAGATGATGATATCAAGTAGACATATAAGAAACAGGATGTATACATACAGAGGCAGTTGAATTGAAGGAAAGAGAAGGGAACAGGGACAGATAGATAGATACAGATAGAGATACAGATAGTTTGTTAATAGAAATGAAAGTTTGAATTGAAATAGTGCGAATGGAGGTAATAATAATATGAAAGGGGCAAGGGTAGACCTTTTCTTCCCGTTTGCTCTCTCGGCTGCTATCGGGATTGCAGTCGGCGAATAGGAGGAGATCCCGAGTCTGACGGACGAGGTCAACCGGTGTCTTGGGCTTTGACTTGAACAGGCCTTTCATGTCACCGCCACCAATATCAATTATCAAACGCCGATAACAGATCTCCTCTCTTCTATGCCTATCTGCTCTGCTACTCTTCGCTTTCCTCTCCTCCTTTTATGTTTTACACTTTTATCTATTCCTCCTCCTCCTCCTCCCTTTTAATTAATTCATCTTACATTTTACTCCTTCACCCTATCCTTGGATTTTCACTTTTTTTCTTTTTTATTATATCCACCCCATCTTTCTTTTTTTTTAATACGCTGTTTATTTAAATATCTGATATGAAATTCATAAGAAACTTTTCACATAAATGGTAAATAGTGTATTTTTCTAAGACTCATTTCATGTTGAATCATTTAAGTTTGTTATTTTTGTCTTAAATTTTTTTTTTTCTGACATTTTAACATTGTAGTTTATTGTTAATTAGCAGTTTAGTCTAACCAATTACCTACGTAATATTTTCAGTTCAAATTATATAAATGTGCCAAAATACCCTTGAATATTATAGATAAATACCTTTAAATATAAAACAAATTCAAAACTTAATATATACATAATCAAAGCACACACGCACCCCCTCTCCTCCTTCAATACTAGGTATGGTTGTCGACTTTCATCACACTTTTACTTTTAATTGTAGTCACCTAGACAAGTACAATTCATCTTCTTCACACTACCATCACCTTAACTAATAAAACCACTAATGTCTTCCACTTGACCCAAAATATTCCACAAAACCCTCGCTAGCACCAAACCATAAACCCATATTATCTATTATTGTTGGCCAAAATACTACAAGACCCCCCACCCCCCACCCCCCCTCTCACACGCACACGCATCACCTAAACTAGTAAAGTCAAAGACAATACATGAAATCCCAAATTGATAAGATACAAACCAAGAAATTAAAAGCCCATGGAGGCGAAATTTGCATTTTACTATGTTTTAAACAACTCTTAGACCATTTGTAGTCGTTTTATTTTCTCAAAATACCACATTAGCTACACATCAATAGTTTTTACTTTTTGTTCGAATACCATATTACTAGCTTTTATACCTTTTTTAATACCACATTAATAGGTTTTTCCATTTCCCTTTATGTCATCAGGCATCTGCCTTCCATTTCCCCCAGTGCGGCATCACCTTTATTTAGTTCTTTAAACATGTATATATATACATTTATAAAAATGTGAGGGGGTTGCGCTATTTGAGCGTCTTCATGTTATTATTTTTGGTTTTTGGACTATGTTGAAATTACCATTGCAACATTCTCACAATCACAACATATTTCTAAAATGTTTGTCGATGGGGCATTAAAAATTACATATATGAAGAATTTCAAGATTATTAGTAGCTATTCTGTATCAGGAAATAACTTTGATCCGTAATTATTATATGTGAATTTTGATATTAGTAGCTTTGTTTAACTCATATGTTCATTTGTAGGAGTTCATGTATGCTTTATTTAGTAATTTTAGGAAAGAAATTTATTTTAAGGACGAAAGAGTTAAAACAACCATAATATTAAAAAACTTATTAATCAATTAATAACAACAATTTACTACAAAAAACAAACTTGTTATGAATATATAATTATTAAATCCTTAAGATAGTTATTCTTGTGTATGGAGTAGGGGAGTTATATGAAACTCCAAAACTAAATCTATGTATACTAATAAAAAAATTTCTACCAAGTATTGTAAACTCATGCAATTACATACCTTGATGCTTAGTGATGTGAGACGCTGGTCGTATGATTTGATGCTCGATAGATTTGAGGTTTTTGATGGTGCGATATGTTTTCTAAATCTAAACAAGAAACTGAGTTTAATGATGAAGATAGAAGAAGTGGTGGTGGTGGATGGTGTGGGTGGTGGTGGAGAAGTGGTGATGTAAAGCAAATTACAGATGATAGGTTTTGATGATGAAATTCAATAAAAAAATTTCACATAAATGGTAAATAGTGTCTTTTAAGACTCATTTCATGTTGAATCATTTTAGTTTGTCATTTTTGTCTTAAATCTTTTTTCTTTTATTATAACATATTAACATTGTAGGTTACCATTAGTTACAAGTTTAGTCTAACCAATTACCTACATAGTATTTTCTACCCTTTGATATTAGAATACACAAATATAGATAAATACCTTTAAATAAAAAAATCAAAACTTATGAGATATATGTACCTATATATAATCAAAGCACGCACGCGCACACTCTCTCTCTACTCCTTTCTTTCACTCACCCCCTCCTCAATACTAGGTATGGTTGTCGGCTTCCACCACACTTTTACTTATAATTATAGTCACCTATATAAGCTCGTCTCATATTCTTCACACCACATATCACATTAACTATTGAAACCACTAATGTCTTCCTGTTGACCTAAACTATTCCACAAAACCCCCGCTAGCACCAAACCATAACCCTACATTATTTGTTTGTTGTTGTCCAAAATACTACAACCCTCCCCCCCCCACACACACACACACCCACACACACACACACACATCACCTAAATCGGTAATATCAAAGACAATACATGAAATCCCAAGTCGATAAAATCAAAACCAAGAAATTAAAAGCCCATGGGGGCAAAATTTGCATTTTACTTTGTTTTAAACAACTCTTAGGCCATTTGTAGTCGTTTAATTTTCCCAAATATTACATTAGCTACACATCAATAGTTTTTACTTATTTCAAATACCACTTTAGTAGTTTTTTACCTTTTTTAATACCACATCAATAGTTTTTCACATTTCCCTAGACATCATTTGGCATCTGCCTTACATTCCCCCAGTGTGGCATCACCTTCATTTAGTTCTTTAAACATGCATATATATACATTTAAAAAAAATTATATCTGGTAGAATAGGAAGAAAATGTTAGGGGGTTGCGCTATTTGAGCGTCTTCATGTTATTTATTTTTGGTTTTTGGACTGTGTTGAAATTACCACTGCAATATTATCATATTCACACCATACTTCTGTTATGTTTGTCAAGGGGATAAAATTACAACCCATTTCATGTTTTGAGTTACCTTGTATATGAAATCCAAGAAGATTAGTCCTTCAAGGAGCTTGAGGCCATTCCATGTTGGTATCGTTTGTTAATGGTCTGTGGAAGAAGGATTCAAGGTGGTCATAATACCTAACTTGATCCGAGAACTAAATTATGTATATGTGAATTTTGATTATTAGTAGCTATTCTATATCAGAAAATTTAGATAATTTATAAAGTACTTTGTTTAACTCATATGTTCATTTTTAGGAGTTTGTGTATGCTTTATTTAGTAATTTCGAGAACGAAAATTATTTTAAGGACGGAAGAGTTAAAACGACCATAATATTAAAAAACTTATTAATTAAATAACATTTAATAACAACGAATTACTATAAAAAACCGCTATAAAGAAATAATTATTAAATCTTTAAGATAGTTATTCTTGAAACTTTTAAAAGTAAATTGATGTTTTTAATATTTTGGAGGAAAATAGTTAGTTTAGTCAAACCTTAAGAAGCAAAATTAAAATTAACTGTTAATTTTTATATATTAAATACACTTTTTTATAAATTAGGAAAGAGATTTTATATATATAAAATTTGTAAGTACATAACTTTTTTATAAAATAAGATGTTTTATTAACACATCAAGCTTTTTTAAAGTACGAAATATTTTAAAACTTGTGTTTTTTAAAACAAGTTTTCATGAAATGTAATTTATAGTACAATATAAAGCAAAACCTTGGGAAAGTGTAATTTTACAAAAAAAACATTAAGATACGTAACACAACTTATTAAGCATTAGGTACACGTGTTTTTTTGCAATCATTGCTATTTTGTCTCTTATTTAATAAAATTCTTCTAATTAATATATAAACTACTACATATTATTATTACATTATTTAATAATGTAAAATTATTCAACTCCTTACATTTATATATTGTATTATCTATAATACTTTAATTTAATATTTAAATTTATTAATAAGTATTATCTTATTTAAATACTCAACTAGATAATTACTAAATAATAATAATAATAATAATAATAATAATAATAATAATAATAATAATAATAATAATAATAATAATAATAAATAGTTACAATAATAATGGTGATGATGACAATTAAATTTGTAAATAAGTATACTTAACAATATAATTACTAAGTACTTTTATTATATTAATGGGAATAATAATAATAATATATATTTATACTATTATATAAAGTATTTAATAATTACACACTTGTACTTTTACTCAAAATCTAAGACACTTGTAATGATTTTTTAAACATAAAATATAAGTCTATATAAGATAGTTTCTAATTTGCTTACTTTTAGTAAATTTGTTACAATGAATATATTATTTAATATTTATTTTATTTAAGTATTATCTTGTTCATAATATTTTAAACTAATACTAAAATATACACATTTATTAATTATATTTTTATAACTTAATACTATTTGATGTAAGTATTATTTTATTTAACCACTTAAAGATATAATCACTAAATATTTACATATTTATAACAATAATAATACCCAAAGATATTAACATTTAAGACAGGTCGGAAAAAAGTCGATAACACCCGTCGCATCACTATATATAACAAATAAAAAAATAAGATTAGTGAATGTGTAGGTTTTACCAATGATACCACAATAATTTTCTTTTTCTTTAAACTAATAAGAACCCCACTTTGTCTTTTTTACAATTCTACATTTAAACCTTTAAGAATTTTCTGTCACAACACTTTCTCTCTCTTTTACTTTTTTTTCCAAATTGACACCTACTCATTTTTTATTTTTTAAAATTTTATATTTAAACATATGAGTTATATCAAATTTACATTTAATCACCTTTTTTTATACTTAAGCCTTCGAGTTATGTCAAATTTACATCAATTACCTGAACATTTGTTAAGTTTTATACTTAAGCCTTCGAGCTATGTCAAATTTTCTTTTAATTAATTTCCAATAGAGCTTGTTTCGCACGTAATTTTTTTGGGTGGTTAGTACTAACGTATAAATCATCATAATTAAATTTTTTAACTTATATAACCCTCACTGCATAGTGCGAGTCACACCCGCTAGTCACCATTAATGAATACTCTAGTAGCCTTAATATTACATCTATATAATGTACTTATGTGTATATTATACAAGGATGTATACATGATGAAATGATAAGCGATAGTTATAATTATTCTCATGGATAGCAAATACGTGTATTAGGTTTCATAAAAAGGTTTATATAATTCTTAAGATCTATTATTATGACTAACTGTACCTTATGATTTAACCTTGATATAAATAGAAAAATAAAACATTTTAACAGCAATAAAATGTATGTAAATCTAGTCTACTTATTCAAACCTATAAAGATTATAAGAAAATCTTCTTATGGTATGTCTGTAAAGCTACGTAATAATTAGCTTTGAATATATATATTACAATCATGACAATGAATTCTACATATGAACCACTAAATTAAATTGCTACTTAGTTGGTAATAGCCTGGGCTAACCTAGTTTATGAGCGACCAGCAACCCACTTAAAAAAAGTTTCGGTATTATGTTTTGTTAATATACCTGATCTGAGCTACGCTCCAGAATTCATGGCCAGAAAAGTCCTTGGCGATCCTTACCCCACTCAATGGAAATTTCTTTAGGCAAGTGCCCCCATAAACTTTGCAATCACCCCCTTAAACTTTTGAAATTGAAAAAGTGCAAGAATGACACAGACATATTTTCGGGGTGGAACTACAATGGGCCACTATCCAACAAACCATATTTTCTCACTAATCAGGTTTGTGACCGAGTATATATTTAGTACTTTTACCTTCAAATAATCAAACAGTTTCTCGGAAGAAAAAAATTTATCAAGACAAATGTTTTTTTACTATAAATTTGCATTGGTTTCAAGATATGAGAGGTTACATGTATTATATTTATTGGCTGACATTGTTCTCAAACAAGTTGAACATCATCGGTATTAAAGGGTTTGGGAATCGTTTAACGGTGAGTATAATTGTTTCAAACATGTTACATATCATCACTTTCATAAGTATAATTAATTTAAACATCAGATATAACCACTTTTATGAGTGTATTTGTTTTAATACGGTTCTTGATATATATATATATACATATATATATATATATATATATATATATATATATATATATATATACACACACACACACACACTAGTGGCTAACACGCGCGTTGCGTTGGGGTGAACAATTTACAAGTCTATACTTGTTATATTTCACTTTAATTTATCAATTGTTTTATTCAATGGTTTAAATCTCTTATACTACATGATTATTATCATATGTTAGAGCTAACATATTGTTACAAAATTACTTAGCATTAAATTAATAGTTAAATGACTCAACTTTTAAGTAAACATATGTAATATCCGCCCATTTTCATACTATAAGCCGGAACCCGAACCCATTTCGAACTTTCATACAATGGAAAACTCATTATTTAAATTATTTTATTTATTTTATTGAATCAAATTCATTAAATGCTTAGTTTAATCAATACTGAAAATTGTTTTATTCAACTTTTATTTATTAAATCATTTAAACAAATTATAAAAAAGTAAAGTTTTATAAATTTATGAAGTTTTATTTGTCATTTATGACTTTTAGTTATTAAACTGAAATTAATGATAATATACAAAGTTTATTATTCGCACAAATATATAAAGTGTGTAAAAGTTTTATAAACTAATAATTGATTTAATGGAATTTAAAAATAAATAATTTGAATTATTTTAGAAACTAGGATGTTATAAGTTTGGGGTTCAAAATGTAATTAATGAAACCTTGTTTTAAAAGTTCAGACATAAAATAATAACAATTCAAAACTTGAGGGACCAAATGTGTAACTTTGGTTTAAAACCCAAGCAAACTCCCCCGTCGCCCCTGTTTTCGGCCAAACCTCTGGCCAAGCTCCGGCGAGCTATCACCCCAAAACCCGACTGTTATAACTCAAGTAAACCGCCCCATCTAATATTCGCATAAGAGTCGAACTTAAGACCAACAAAATTCATATGTTTCGTCATCTATAACTCATTCGAATCGAAACCGAACCCCAATCATCAAATCGACATGTTTCAACCTGATTTTAAATCAAATTGCTTAATTAAATTAATCAGAAACATCTCTGTATTAATTCTAAAATAGAAATTGCACCTAGTAGGATTAAAGGCAAGTTAATGTTCTCAAATCGAAGCTGAAACTTCCAAATCAACACCATTATTCATTCGATTTGAAATAGTCACAATTGGAGCTATTTAACTGAGGGGAATACTTCTAATCAATCCATTTGTAACTTTTTGTAACACCAATTCCAAACCAAACCCACACATTTAACGATCTCGATCATCAACTTCATTCGCACCTACAACTTAACCGATGTCCACCTTCTGAGATTCATTAGTCGAAATTGCGAGAGGGGTTGTACTTCTCGTCATTTAAAGAAGCTTAACCTACAATTAATTGGGTCATCATCAACAAAATCACCTCGAATCAACTCTCCTCTATCGCGACATAATTCCTTCTTGTTTCATTCGATTTTACATCAATCCAGGTAATTAAACCCATCCACTTACTCGGTTTCATGTTACACATAAAAGCCCTAACTTTAACTCAATTATCATCGTCATTTAGGTGTTCAATTTGGACCAATTCTAAACTAGGGTTCATGTGAAATTGAGGATTTTATGGATAATGTTTTTAAAAATTTATTTGCGGATCTTAACCAGATTCGGGCCTCTAGCCCACCGGTTAACACCGTGCGCACACTCGGAGGAAGTTCAGGGTTCGACCCAGGTCACCCTTAACACCCTTTAACTTATTATTTTAATAAAATAAATCCCATAAATTAATATAATTCTATTAAATTAAAATAAAAATTATTTTGTTAGTTAAATTTATTTCAGTAAATTTCTAATTAATTTCAGAAATTTCTAACAATATATTTTTCCATTTTTTAAAGGCTCTAACATTATAAAAATCACGACAACAATTATTTGAAGGTTATTTTTAGATCTACCAATTGTTTTTTGAATCAAACAAATTATATTACAATTTATTTCAATAAGTAATTATTTAATTAAATAATTTTGATCAAGTTTCAATCATTTATTTATTACATTAATTATTATTTTTCCACACTTTAATTCTTAATATTTATTTAATCAATTATTATAGACTAAATATTTGAGTAATATTTAATTATCCAATTTCACAAATGATACATTGTCGTTTTCAGTTTTATTCATTTAATAAATTTATTTTGCTTTCATTTAAACCAAGTTATATAAATTAATTATATTTTTCTTAACAATTTAATTAAAACCCAAAGTCCCAATTTAAACCCTAATTCATATCTTGTCCATAAATCATATTATATTCTAATTTAGAGGCATTATTTCTTAGGTTGATTCGTGAGGATTTTGGTGTCTATTCTAGCTACTCGTTATCACAAATTCATTTTACTATCAAAGTGAGTATTCGTTGCTCATTTTTATGTGTTTTATATTTTGGGAAAATCATGTGATTCCATATTAAATCATTGATATTCATTGTTATTCTATTTCATTCTATATTCAATTCAAGACATGTTATGTTATTACTTGCAATTATGTGTGCATAGTTAGAAAAACTAGATGAGAACACAATCATTAATTCATGCAACCACGGTAACATTGATAGATCTATTGGTTTGACAAACTCTCCCCATTTGTTAGTCGCGTGGTGATTGGAACCCGAATCATTCATTCTATAAGGCTTCGTCTGCGGGTCGCATCAATTCAGTCATTAGGTTTGATTGTGTTAGTTTGCCTTTTATGTTACACTATTGCATTATAAGTCTTGACATTGCCATATGAATTAAATTGTATTCAATCATTTAATCAAACCTATGTTTACTTACCGACTAATTCATTAGCTGACATGTTACTTTTTCACATGATTTCAGGATGCAGTTTGAAGGACTTATTCATGCTCATATAGAACTTGGACTTAGATTAATAAAAGACTTTATTATGTTATTAGAATCTTTATTGCATTGTAATGAATTATTTGATTAGTATCATTCAATGAAAATGACATTTAATATCATTTCAAGGTATTTACTACCATATGTTATGAGCAATCGATTCACATTCATCCGCCCTGATGATTCCGCCGTCGGTCGGGTGTGACAACATAAGTGTTGAACATGATTAAAGTTTAACGAATATTTTAAACATTTATTCACATTTGACATAGTATAGGTTGAATTGTTTTAATACAACAATGAAAAGATTTGTTATGACATTAGATATTAAATATAGATTTATTAGTAGAAACCATGTGGTATATTTCTTTAATGAAGAATGAGTGTATAATAGAAAGATTTCTTATAATATGAAAAATTAAAGCTTGTAATCCTTTATATGTTATTTTAAAATTATTACAAAATTATAATCTTGTCTGAAATAGATGTTTTACAGATAGTAGTAAATAATAGATGATATAAATATAGATTATTATTATCATCATTATTATAAAAGTGTTTAGTAATTATATATTTAAGTATTCAAATAGAATAATACTTATTTATAAATTTTATTATTATTATTATTATTATTATTATTATTATTATTATTATTATTATTATTATTATTATTATTATAATAATAATAATAATAATAATAATAATAATAATAATAATAATAAAAGTATTAGTTAAGCATTCAAATAAGGTAATACTTATTTATAAATTTATATGTTGATTTAAAATATTAAAAAAATATATAATATTTAATATAGTGAATTAAATAATCTTATAATATTAAATAATGCATTAATCAATGTGTTAATTACAAAAAGTTTATTAATAAGGGGTAGAATAAGAATGATTTCATTAAACACGTGTACCTAATGCTTAAAAAGTTGTATTATATGTCTTAATATTTTTGTAAAATTACATTTGTATCCTAAGATTTTGCTTTATATAGTAGTATAGTGAACACTCGTGATTCGCTGCGTTTTGATTTTAAATATATATGTGAACGTCACAATGATAGTTTTTGGGATTATCATGATTTTAGTGAGTTCAATGATATAAGCGCTCGGATTTTCATGGATATCTACACATGCTTTAGTGAATCGTTATTTATTGTCATGATACTATTATTGAACATATGATATTTAATAACTCGTGGATATCAAGTAAAAACAAATACGTTAAAAGTATTTGAATAAAAACTATGATAACATGTAAAACATCGTATCATGATTAATGATATGTTATTATTAGATTATTTTTTGTCATAATATTAAACTTTAACACAATATTATTATTGTTGATGTTGTTGTTACCCTTTTAATAAAGATAATCATTACTATTAATATCATTATTTTTTATTATTATATTTTGTAGACATGTTAAATAATATGTCATTTACTAACAAATTTATTCATAAACATTAAAGTTTTCGACTAAATAAAATACCCCTAGAAAATATAACTATTAGTTACTATAAATATTAGTTGTATACTTAATTGGTTAAATAGTATTAAATAAACTTAAATGTCATTTTTAAGTATTACAAATAATATAATATTTAATGTATCGAATTAAATGATATCATAGTATTAAATAATGTGTATTAAATAGTGTATTAGTTAAAATAGTTTATTAAATATGGGTAAAAATAAAACTATTGCATATGTCACTTGTACTATATGCTTAAAATATTGTATTAGGTGTCTTACAATTTGAGTAAAATTACTATATTATCCTCCTAAAATGTATTATATATTAGTATAGATAGATATACATATACGAGAGTTTGGAGATGGTTTAACGATGTTTTTCGGCAATGAATCGGATCCGACCCCGTCTCACCTAAACCAGACTGAAAATTATACTATATTTCGATATGCAAAAGAACCTTAAAAATTTTCGCTCCACGTAAAACACTTTTCCGTGCTTGCCACTAGTAACAGGGATGACTATGATATCAGAAGAGATATGTGTATGTGTAATTATATGTTCATAATCCTTATAGCCCTTTTGACACTGATAATAACTTAACCAACGAATCAATTAATGTGGCCAAACTTTAGTAAATCTAATTTGAAATGCAGTGAAAATGCAGTGACCAAACTTTAGTAAATCTAACGAATTAATTAGCGTTGACTTTTTTTAACATGATTAGTGGGTGTGACCGTGGTATGCCAAGGTTATAAAAAGTCGAAATATTTAATTTTTATGATTTATATGTTAGCACCAAACTTTTGAAAAAAACATTACATGGGAAACGCTAATAAAAAATATAATAGAAAGAAAAAGAAAACTATTATGGTAACATTGAGAAAACCTACACCTTAACTACTCATATTTTTTCGATTTGTTATATATAGTGATGTAACGGATGATATCGAGTCTCTTTTCCGACCTACCTAAAATGTTAATATTTTGGGGTATAGTTATTATTATTATAACTATGTAAATATTTAGTATTTGTATCCTTAAGTGTTTAAATAAAATAATACTTAAATCAAATAATATTAAGTTATAAAAATATAAATAATAATGTATATAATTTAATATAAATTTAAGTATTATAAATAAGATAATACTTAAAACACATGTATATTAAATATTCTATTAATTGAGAGAAAATTATTAAATACGGGAAAATTAGGTACTACTTTATGTAAAATTACAGTGTGTCCTCATCAAACGCTTTATATAATAGCATAGATAATAAAGATATAGATTATTATTATCATCATTATTAAAAAAATATTTAATAATTATATAGTTAAGTATTTAAGTAGGATAATACCTTTTTATAAATTTAATTATTATTGTTATTGTTGTTATTGTTATTGTTATGGTTGTTGTTGTTCATGTTGTTGTTGTTGTTGTTGTTGTTGTTATTATTATTATTATTGTTATTATTATAATAGTAAGAAGTTAGTAATTATATAGTTTAGTATTCAAATAAGATAATATTTATTAATATATGTAAATGTTAATGTAAAGTATAATAAATAATATAATATAGTGAATGAAAGATAATCACACATTATTAATATATTAGGTGCCTTAATTTTGTTTACAAAATTACATTGTATCCCAAAGTTATGTTTTATATGATAGTAAAGATCACATGATACGTTTATTTGGAATCATTGTAACAACAGTTTCTATAGGGTTTTCATAGACTTGTTATTGTGGCATCGTAGCTTCTCACAATCCATTAATATGTGATACGTTAATTAGTCTATTATTGATATATGTCAAACAATCTTTTTGTAACAGTTGGGTTAGTGGTTAAAATTTAGTACACCAAGTTAGTAATGATTTATACATTCTAAATTCTTTAACCCATGCTTATGAGTATGGAATTTATTAGTTTCTCCATTATTAACTTGAAATAAATTATTATCTCAATTAGAATATGCAATTTAAAACCAATTAATCTATTTACCTACTCAAGAATTTTAGTTAATATGTAAAATTCAAGTATCGTAATTCTACAATTGTGTCATATGTTAATGAAACTAATATGTTGTATCGTGCCATGTATGTATATGTGTATGTATTTATACTGTAGCAGTTTGTCCTCAATTATATATTTATTATTGTGAAGGAGACGAACAAGATGGATTACACAAGCCTCCAACTACTATAGATGGATGATGGATCAATAAATAAATACAAAAGCAAAATACATGCATGTAAAATGAAGATGATGATTGGTTTTGGTTTTGAATTTGGCGGCGGGTTTAGCTTTGTCCAGTTTTGAGGCTGACAAAGATGAGGGCTCCTGCATGTAAATGAAATGAAATAGAAATAAAATTAGTAGGTGAGATGATGATGAATATATATATATATATGATTTGAAATAATTCATTAATTAAGAAAGCGGTGATGGAGTTACCAAGGGTGGGCATTAAAATGGACAAGGCAATGATTCCAACAAGCTTTAGAGGCAAACCGGTGTTGAGCATATCGATGACATGGATATGACCAGTGGTGAATCCTATAACATTCGATGGGGTTGCAGTAGGAAGCAAGAACGCAAACTGAGCACCAATTGCTCCGGGGATCATGAGGAGCAGTGGGTGGACCTTCACCTTTTCAGCGATTTGGATGAGTAGAGGAATGATGATAGTGGTGGTGGCGTTGTTGGATGTAATCAGCTCCGTCATGATTCCGCTTATAACACAAACAGTGGGTGCAACCGCCAAATACGGTGTCCGCCCCAGAAACTCAAGTGTTGCCGACAACACGCCTGCCAAACCGCTTGTCCTTACTCCCTCTGCTATTGAAAGACCCGCACCCAGTAACAACACTATATTCCATGGTAATTTCTTGCATTTATTCCAATCCATCACCTTCTCTCCTTGTTGCTTCTTGTTAGGGATTATGAAAAGTAAAGTAGCCATCATCACCTGCTCGTATATACATACATATATGTATTAATTAAATCAACTTCCACTACATAGATGATGTTCTTATATATATATATATATGTGTGTGTGTGATGTGATACTTACACTAACTGTTCCATCACCAACACGATCATTAAATAAGGTTCCCCATCCGGGTATATCATCGGTTATGCTTCTCGTCATCCATAAAACGATTAACACCTATGTTAATTAATTAACGGAAATGCCATCATTATCATCATCAAGCTATCATATGAATAATACATTATTTCTTTTGGCCAGATTAATTGTACAAAATCATATAATTGATTCAACTTACAGAGAACACAGCTAACACCATCTTTTCCGCAAAAGCCATTGGGCCTATATGTATATACAATTACAATTGATAAATAGACCATGGAGGAGCAATTAGTAGTTGATCTACAAAAAGAAAAAGAAATGGAGATATATATATATATAGAGAGAGAGAGTTAGTTAGTAATTGAATTGAATTAGTTACCTAATAAATGAAGCTCTGTTTTGATATGGGCTTTATCCAAATAAAGAGAGAGAGTGTGAGAAGAGGTAGTGGGGCAATAGAGAAGGCAAAGTATGGCCCACAAGGCAAAGAAAAGCAACAAAGCGAGAGGGAATGCGAAGAAAAACCATGTACTGAAGCTCAAGGGATCAGCTTGTGGGAAGTAGCTCTTCCACATTCCAACTAGTATGAGGTTGACACCTGTCCCTGTTAATGTGCTCATCCCTCCTATGGTGGCCGAGTATATGACTCCCAGCACCACCGCCTTGCAAAACTTGCTTCCTTCTACTGACTCTGACGGAAGCCGCTGGATGATTCCGGTGGCTACAGGCATCATCATCACTGTTGTCGCCGTGTTGTGCATCCACATGCTTACGAATGCTGTCGTCGCGCATATCCCCAACAGAAGCAGTTGTGGCTTTACAGGATCCCCGCAAAACACCAGTGTTATCTGCATACAAAATTAAAGTAAATATCAAATACACAATACAAGTACATCAATTATCGTAGGAACACATAGTAAAAATATAATATCATTATTTTAAAAATTTATAAACGAAGATGTCACAGTTAATTAATATCTATATTTTTATTAATATTCATACAGATAATTAATTAATGATGACTATTCAACTTGCGAAGAGACACGTATGTGTTTTTAAAACTTGACGTTCAATTATTTTTGATATCGACAATTATCCGAAAAAGAAAACATCAATAAAGTGGATAAGATTGACACTACATCCAGCAACATAACAATGCAAAAATTTAATATTTTATCATTGCTGCTAATTAAAAACAGAGAACTTAAAAGTAAGTAAATGCATCTTGATTAACTTTGAAAATAATTAACATATATTTGTGTGTAAAGCAGAAGTAGAAGTAGAAATAATTAATTAAGAAAAAGAATTAAAGTAGATGGAGCAAGTAAATAAAAAAATATATGTGTACGTACGTACGTTTAAGGCTAATCTCCTGTGAATGTTGTAATGCTCGACTGCAAGAGCAAGGATAAAACTTCCAAGAACAAGGGAAATGACGTCGTCCATGTAAGAGCGGGCGACGTCATCGGCTGGGGCTATCCCGAAGAGAGGGAAAAGGAACAAGGGAGACATGGAGGTGACAGGCATCGGGACGGCCTCGGTCACCCACCAGGCGAACACCCACGCCACCACCCCCAGCATGTTCCTCCCCTCCACCTCAACGCACATGCATATCACCCCGCATAACAAGGGACCTAACACCACGAACAAGTTTTTCAACGTCAAAACTGAACTTTCCCTTGCAGCTAATTGGTACTCTGCTTGTCGTAAGAGGGGGGTGCTACTAGTATTACTCTCTTCATCCATTTCCCAATTCCCAATTCCCAATTCCCAATTCCCAATTCCCAATTCCCAGTATCTATCTATCTATATGTATATGTATGTATGTATTTGCTAGATCGAGATAGGGTAGGTTCGTATAGTAGTAGTGATGAAGAGAATGAATTTAAAGAGGTTGGTTTATATATATATATATAATACATAGATAATGGCCCAGGTGGTTCATGTTCATCAACTACAAATTAAAGAAATTCACGCAACTTGTGGTGGTGGTGGATGAAATTGTTTCCTAGTTTGGTACCCTACATGGGTCCTCATTTATAATTAAATAAATGGAACGAATTCTGGACACCCGATATGCTTCAATTGTAGCCATAATCTCATCACCCAAACATAGCCATCTAAAGCATCTCCTTTCCAAACATATTAAATTATATACAGTTAATAACATGGTTGGTCCCTATACTATATTAATATTACAGTAATGTCCTAACTTTTAAAATTTTACATCATTGATCCCATCTGTTTGCAAACCATAACACTCCTGATCCTTGGCACTAACTTTACTTAAGTTTTATAGTTATGTAACTTGTGAAAATACTCTTTTATCCTTGAACTAAAACATAGACAAACTAATCACACACAATAATATTTTATCACAACAACATCATCATCAACAATCCATCTCCTCCACAAAAATCACCATCTCCATCTTGCACCAAGAACACCGTCAACGGCAACCTCCCCACCACCATCATCGGTGTTTGCCACCACAATTACGCATATAAGGTACATAATTACACAAGTTCATCATCATCGACTCATATAACGAGACAATATGCAAAACAGATTAGATAACAAAGTCTCGGATAAGCAAACACTCATCGTCATCATCTGAAGGATAAACCCAAAGTGAAACATAAAAACAAAAATGAACATATTTTAGGTTTTGCAAACCAAATCACTAAATAAAAGAAACCCCCAAATGTTATCGGCACAAAAAAAGGTTCATGCAGCCCCAAATGCGGCTGCACCACCACCATAGCCGCCTTGAACGGCCTGACGCTGGTCGCCGGCCGGCTACACGTAACAATAAACGGGTTAGAGCAGAAATTATGTCAATAATTGTCATCGTCGTAAACAACCCCAGATCTGAAAAACCTAAAGCAGAAAACCCTAAACGGTGTCGGCGAAAAAATATCCCCACACTACCACCATCGCACCCTTAACAGAGCATGGAATCGATGGCGACACATGCATTTACACAACCACCAAGGGTACAATGAATAGCGATGGGGAGACTGAGGCAACCTGCCTTCGCTCGGCGGCGGCGACACCACATACAAGAGAATAGATCTCCAACCGGCGGCAGCGACACCACATACCTTTTTGAAACACTTATTCCAGTCGAAACCCAGGTGGATCGGCATCGGATGGTGTCAAACACAAACCCAAGACCACCGGCCAACAGACCAGCGGTATATTCCATGGTGGTAGCGGTGTAGACCGCGACGACTCAGGTGAGAAAACGGCGACGGTTTGGAAAAGCAGAGAGACCTTTCTCTCTCCACAAAAGAATCGGTTGCGATAATGAAGGGCATCTCCCCTTTCTTCCCCTTTAAAACTTATAGAGGGGTAAAATGCACAGCTCATCAAACTTGTGTGATCAAACCACAAGCTCAACCAAGTAAACTATTTCTCCATTTGCAAAGTAAACATTATGTAATGTGCATAAAAGCTTACTTTAAAGGTGTTGTATCAATTCAAATATACACTTAGTATTTCATGTGAATAAATATGCTTATTTTTTTTCCTAGATGGTTTATGTCTTTGGCATAGTATTATTAATTAGTTTCCTTATATGGTATTGCCTTGCCAATTAAGAGCCGTGTTGTTTTAGTTGTGGGGTATTGTGTTAATAATATTAGTCGATAGTCTTTGATTTTTGAAATGCATATGTAGCGCTTGATGCAATATTTATGGGTTGAATTGGCTTTGTTGGATTTATTTCACCTGTGATTTCTAAAAAGTATCCTTAAATAACTATAATGTTCAAATTAGATAACCTTAAACAACAACTATAATGTTCAGATTATTATTAACGAATAATCCAACCTTAAATAACTTTGGATGATTTTCATGTGTTTGATCTGTTTAACCCGTTTCACCTGTTTTATATTTTGTATTATTTTAAATGAACTCTTTGGTGTAAAATTAGTTTTATAATGAAAATATTTTGAATTTTACTCATCTATTGGATGATTACTAATCAATTCAATAAAAGTTGCCGTATAACATAAGTACCTAATATACTTTACTTTTGTTTCACTATGTCGTCTATAAAAAATAATATAAAAGTTCAAACCTCATAAGATAAGATGTAATAATTAAAATCTAACACCGTAAGCATAGTTTTTGAAGTGAAAGTGAATTCATAAGCAACAGAAATATTCAATCACAATCATTTAAGTTGTTAAAAAGAGCATTACAAATTTCAAAAGGTCACAAGTAAATGTAGAACGGGAAGATTAAATTAAATGATGAGGCCGAGGCTGAGGTGGGCTTGAAATATAGAAATAGGCATGGGCCTATTGTCAGGGCCTATTGAATAATGAATTGTATAATAAAGAAAAAAAGATGTTGAATACTCGAAACAAATAACCCAAAAACTCACTCTCCATCGCATCGCTTCTTTTCTTTGTTGTTTTTCCTTTTTACGCTACAACAGGTGAAGCTTTTCTCTTCTCTATCTCATTTACATCCTATAATCTCTATTTTACAAACATTATTTCATTCATTTTTACTTCTAGGGTTTATGATTATTAAACGCATTCTTGAAACTAGTATGTTTTAGGCTTCTTTTTCCAATCTGACAAAAATTTAGGGCTTTTTGATGTTGCTAGTTCATGAAGATTGACTGTTTCTACTTTATGAATTTCATTTCATTTCAACAATGAATTTGTTTAGCTTATGAATTTGATTAAGACTTTATACAAGTTATGTTTGGTATGATTCAAAACATATCTACTTTATCCAAGCTGTGTTTGCTTTGATTCAATATGTTCATACTTTAGAGTTCCGTTGAAACAAAGCCCCAGAACAAATTGATTCAATCTAATCATCGTCGCACCATTCCATAGATTCAGATTGCAATTGTTGAAACTGGTCCGATGAAAACGAAGCGCAAGCTCGAAGAACAACCAACAGCGAAGAACAACCGACAGCGAAGAACAACACTCGAAGAAAGCGAAGAACAACACTCGAAGATGCACAAACTAGTTCAAACATCCCCCTCGCCACCTCAACTAGCTTTTGATAACGCCCTGCTTCCACTTGCATCGTACGACGATGAAGATGAAGACGATGACACTAAGAAAGCTCCCTCTAACCACCAGGAGGAAGAAGATGAAGAAGAAGAAGAAGAGGATCACGATAATGATTTTGGTGAAGCCAGGCGCAGCAGGATAATTGAAATCCGTAGAGACTGTCCATACCTTGATACAGTTAATCGCCAGGTAGGTATCCGTATACTAGACTTTCATTGTTCAACTAAAAATTGTAACCTCTGTTACTTGTACTTACCAGATCCTCATCTTAAAAACAATTAAAATTTGTAATTTCAATATTTGGCAAGTCTTCATTGCCACAAATCAGAATACAATTTGTCGGAAGTAGCAGTGATGCGTACCAATTCTTAATGTAGCAAGCTGCCAACTCTTAAGTTCAACACACCTGATGATAGGATGGGGAAAAGATTCGGGAACATGTTGGTGATAAGATTATATTAGACTAGCAAAATTATGATTTTATGGCTTTTGCAGGTTTTGGATTTTGACTTCGAAAAGTTCTGTTCGGTGTCTTTGTCAAACTTGAATGTGTATGCATGCTTGGTATGTGGCAAGTATTTCCAAGGAAGAGGGCACAAGTCACATGCATATACTCATAGCCTTGAAGCAGGGCACCATGTCTACATCAATCTTCGGACAGAAAAAGTATATTGCCTGCCTGATGGTTATGAAATCAATGATCCTTCACTTGATGATATTCGGCATGTTCTTAACCCAAGGTATGCTCTTCATGTCTTCTCTCTTTTTTCATTTATACTTCAACATCACCGGATTGTTCAACTCCCAAGCTTTGTGTTTTTAATATAAACATGCAATATTAACTAGAGTAGCATGAATTCTATTACCTTTCTCATTGTATCACAATTTATTGTTCCACTACTCCATTCTACTTCTGGTTTCACCTCATAGGTTTAACAAAGACCAAGTTCTCCAACTTGACAGAAATAGACAATGGTCAAGGGCCCTTGATGGGTCTGATTATCTTCCTGGAATGGTAATTCATTATTGCTAGTGTATATGTTGCGTTTATCTTTTATCAGGTAGCAGAATGCAGTTTAACAAAACTGATTATGATATTTGCTCTTGGTGATTCTCCAGGTGGGGCTTAATAACATTAAGGAAACTGATTTTGTTAATGTCACCATTCAGTCTTTGATGCGAGTGACTCCCCTGAGAAACTTTTTTCTCATTCCTGAAAATTACATGGACAGTAAATCTGTACTTGTTCACCGCTTTGGTGAGCTCACGAGGAAGATATGGCATGCAAGGAACTTTAAAGGACAGGTTGGATCATAACAAATTCTTTTATTTATATCTAGCTGTATGTCTTTTGCAGACCTAATAGTTACTTATTTGAGCTGTAGGTTAGTCCTCATGAATTTTTGCAAGCAGTTATGAAAGCTAGTAAAAAACGGTTTCGCATAGGGGTGCAGTCTGACCCTGTTGAATTTATGTCATGGCTTCTCAATACCTTACATACTGACCTTAAAAGTTCAAGGACAAAAAGCAGCATTATCCATCAGTGTTTTCAGGTATTACTTTATTTATTGCAATTTTTTTTAAATTTTATTCATCAACTCATGTATTATTTGAATGGCAATCTATTCTTTCTAGGGAGAACTGGAGGTTGTGAAAGAGATTAATGTAACAGATGGTGCTGAGACCAGTAGAATGCCATTTTTGATGCTTGGTCTAGATTTGCCACCGCCGCCACTTTTTAAAGACGTGATGGAGAAAAATATAATTCCTCAGGTTTGTTGTTTAATTTATTTTTGATGAAGTATCTTTTGCAATATTGGTCAAGACTTAAAGAATGCTGCTGGATGCCTTTTAAAGTGTCAGCAATTAGGCTTGCAAAGGTTACATATATTGTCTATGGAACTTAGGGGTTTGATGAAGGATTAACAAGTGTTGAGTAAGCTACATAGCATATGATAAGATTGGTTTCTAAATTGATGTGTATATATGTGGAGCTCATTGATAATTAAGAATTTTAAAGATGCTATCATTTGGTGTATATTTCCTGCAATATATGTGTAGTCATTTGCTTGTTAGGTACTAATTTGTCACACTTAGTTTTTAAAGCGATGGTACATTGCTTCAGACTCTTTGTTATTTGAAATCTTACCTTTATTTTTAGCTTACGATAAGTATATGTGTGTGTCGGTAATCAGGCTTGCGAAGGTTACATATATTGTCTATGGAACTAGGGGTTTGATGAATAATTTTTTAGTGTTGAGTGAGCTATATAGCATATGATAAGATTGGTTTTTAAATTGATGTGGACGTGGAGGCCATTGATAATTAAAATATTCAAGATGCTATCGTTTGTATTTATTTCCTGCTAAAGATGTACATATAGTCATTTGTTTGGTTTGGTAGGCGGTAGTTGATGAGTTTTCACACTCAGTTGTTAAAGGGATGGTACGTTGCTTGAGAGTTTTTGCTATTAAAAATCTGCCTGTATTTTAGCTTATGATAAGTATATGAAGTGTGCAAGGTTTAAAAGAACGGAATCGAGCCTCGAGGCGTTTTTCCCTTCGCCTCATGAGACGTTTTCCCCTTCGCCTCATGAGGCGTAAGCCTCGAGGCGAACCGAGGCGGAATTAAAAAATAAATATAAATATTCTATAAAAATAGATGCTAAACATCAAACAAAGAATTTTCTTAACTATTTTCATCATCAAATCCAATAGTCATAAAAAGACACAAAGTCTAAAACATCGAAGAGGCACGACATGTTGAAATTGACATAAAAAGTCTAAATCATTGAGGCAAACCAAGGCGTAAGCCCGCCTCATGCGTTTTCTTCCCACCTCAGCCCTTAGAGGGGTACTCACAAATTAAACCCATGAGGCGGGGCCTCATATTCGCTTTTTTACCGTCTCGTCTCGAGGTGCGCCTCGAGGTGCACGCCTCACCCGATTTTCTAAACCATGTGTGTGTGTATTAACACCCCAAATTACAGGTGTTACGGTTTTCGGGTTGCGTTTTATACGAAAGTTGAGCGTAAAAAACTGACCAAAGCTTAAATTGTGTTGTATGAATTTATTATAAGTATTTCATATTAGGTTGTACTCAACTTGCATAGACAGAAAGAAATGTTATTATTTTGTGTGATTTTGGTTGCTTGTTTAAGTAAAATGTCAACAGTGTACTTATATGGGCTTAGTAATTTTAGCTGTGTTGTTCTTTCCACATGTTGTACTCTTGGTCTTAAAAAGCACGCTTATGGCACGCCTAGGCGCAAGGCTACCTCAGGCACAGGTCCTTGGGCTTTTGGTGACATTAGGCGCACCTACATACAAAAATGTGCGCTTTGGCGCCTGAGCTCGCTTTTCTCGCCTATGAGCTTTTCTTTTAGGCTAATCGGACTTGCGACATGGCGATGGACAAGCTAGATGAAGGATGTGCCTCTATCACGATTGATTCAGGGTTAGAAAGGAGGAGGTGGAGGATGGAGATGGGAATGATGCTTTTGTAGGTTAAACGAGAGAGAAAAATTGGAGAGGGAGACCAGAATGAAGATGACGGCTGATTAGGCTGATTTAGGGTTAAATTTTTTTTTTCACTAAATTACACATTACACCTATGTTGTTTAAGGTTTTAATCATATATGACATTAAATTCATTATAACATGTATAGTTTAGCTGTGAATATACATGGAATTAATTTAAAAAAATTATATCAATAGCTTGCACCTCGCGTACGATTAGCACCGCGCATTGCGCCTTAGTTTCAGACTTTGTCGTCTCGGTGCGCTTTTCGCTTTTTAAAACCAAGGCTGTACAATTACTCAAGACGGTCAGAGCGTTATACTACCTCTATCATGTGCGTGTGTGTATTTTTGCAATCTTTTAAGATGACTATGTGAACTAGAGTTTAGAGTTACTTATAGACATGAGCAACTCTTGTGTGTCCATGTGAGTGGGTTTTGTGTGAATACCTATTTGCTAAAGGAAGAGAATACAAAGACTTCTCTTTAAACGTATAGAGTGTTATATTATAAGAAGTGGGAGATGATGATTAATCAGAAGTTACGAATTGGGTAGTTCTTTTTTTTTTCTACTTTGATAGTTTGAGCTATAATAAGGTAACAAGTGAGTTTTTATTGTAGGTTCCACTTTTCAACATACTGAAGAAGTTTGATGGGGAGAGTGTAACTGAAGTAGTGCGTCCTCGTGTAGCCAGGATGAGATATCGTGTTACAAGACTTCCGCGGTATCTTATTCTTCACATGCGTCGCTTTACAAAGAATAATTTCTTCGTGGAGAAAAATCCAACCCTTGGTGGGACTTGTTTATTATTCTTAATAGCAATATGTGATTGATGTATGTATAAGTTGAGTAGTGCTTATTTGTTGAGTTTTGTGTGTCAGTTAACTTTCCAGTGAAGAATCTGGAGCTGAAGGATTATATACCGTTACCTACATCATCATCATCAAAAGAGGAAGAAAGGGTGCGTTCCAAGTATGATTTGATTGCAAACATTGTTCATGATGGTAAACCAGGCGAAGGATCGTATAGGGTGTTTGTTCAGCGCAAGTCTGAAGAGCTCTGGTAGGCTTTGTACTGTTTCAAGAGGTGAGCAAGCAAGTAGATTTTATGGATTTGACTCTTTATGTCATTGTATGTCAGGTACGAGATGCAGGATCTCCATGTTGCAGAAACCCTTCCGCAGATGGTTGCACTTTCTGAGGCTTACATGCAAATATATGAGCAGCAACAGCCACAGCCAGATTCTCAGCAACAGTTGGAGTTGAAGTGATGCTTTCTTTGTATAATGGCAGGGAAGAGCTATGCAAAGTTTTTGATGATTTGAGAAAAAGGAACTAAGTTTTTACGGTCATTTGTGGCTTTTAGACTTGAAGAGATCTGATTTCATTAAAATTATATGCCTTGCTGCTTAAGTCACAGGGGGAATGTGCTCATCAAGGCAATTAATTGGTCTAAACAAGTTACTATCTATCTAGCACCAGTAAGCTTGTTTTTATTATGTGGTGAAATTAAACAAGATTGGTACAGGCTAAAAAATCAAATACAACAAAGTCCAACCGAAAAAGACAATTGCTTATGTTAAAGATGAAAAAGTAATTAATAATACAAGTTCCAGGTAATCAACAAGTGATTAGACGATCAGTCAAAACTATACACAGATTCTCTTAATTATATAGTAATGCGGATGTTTGTGGGATGTGAAATGGCCTTGTAGCAGTTAATTTTGAAACAGATGATTGTGGCTACTAATCGAGAATGAGTGTGAGAGACTATTCTAACGTATATGTCGGGGTGTTAATTGTGTCAGGTTCCTTTTAGTATATACATGGAATGAAATATAAATCTAATTGCATAATGGCCCTAAGTTGACTTATTTAGACTTTAACACTGAATTTTATCTTTATGCTTTACCTAGTTTGACAATCTAAGACATTTTAGTCTCACTTTTTTCTAAAGCTTTTATGAACATCGGAGATTTTTAATGAACCTGCAACAAAAACATATAGTAAAGACTTAGAAGTACATGATGCATAGAATATACACAATAAAATCAAAAAAATAAAACCATTCAGAACACAGTCATGTTTCTTTTTCGACATATTTTCTTCAATCAACCCCTTCAATTCATCTTTAGATTGAGCCCTGGGACTGATCTTTCCGTTGGCTTTACTGCAGAAATACTCACAATGAAAAGTCAGCAGGGGGCATAGCGAAAGAAATACCCAGCTTTGATCTCTTTGACAATATAGATTTATATTATACTCTTAAATACGTAGGTAACGAAAGATGAATCATATACGTACTATTTGAATCAGTAAACCGCAAAAATTGCAAAAAACCAAAACGTGAACCAAACAATTTGGATCTCAAACCGGCCAAAGCGACCTACTTGCTACGGTTCAGATGGTCATGTCGGTTTCAACAGTTTTTGAACACCCGCATATCCACAGTTCATGGCTAAAGTAAGAATACCTTCTTCCTCATGAAGACCGTTTTCAACAGCATCCGCATTGGAAGCTATTGGTTCAGCAGCTATAGTAGTTGGGAAAGCATTATTCACCTCTTGTTCTTGTTTCCTTGGTTGAGGTTTTCGTGGTGCAGGTGCTGGAGATGAAAAGGGCACACCGATTTGCTTCATTTTCATTACCTTGAACTACAACAAAAAGACACATCACAACTGATTGTACAAAAGTTTTTGCTTCTGTAATCTTTGTTCAGATGTCAAGCATGCCAAATATCAATTAAAAGTAGCATCAATCCTTTAACAGACTTTACAGTCAGTCAACCTAACGACACATGTGATACATGATTAAAATAAATTAAACAATAAACATTAAAATTATATATTAATAATCAAAACATATTTTACAAAGAATATCTAAAACTTTGTAATAATCAAACTCGGAGACAAAACTAAAAATCTAAACACAATACTCAATTATTATTAAGCCAAGACCAAGAGATCTTCGTATTAGAAGTTAACCTACATCCATTAGTCTATGTCCAGCACCAAAGACTTTAGCCGTTTAATTTGATGTGAACATTCCTAGAAGTTTTTTTTTCCTCCCGTAGATTTTAATCATACACCTTATTAATCAATGGTTGAGATTAAATTATAGGAAAAAAATTGTTAGAAGGGTATTTTAGGAATAACCACTTTTGTTGACGTTTTTACAAGTTCTCCAATTTTTTAAAACGTTCATAACTTTTTATATACGACATTATTTTTTTTAATAAAAATTACACCATAAAAACAATTATTTTTTTAATCTTTAAAACGAGCAGAGTATTGTTATATAAAAGATAAAAAAAATTTGACGTTTTAAGCTCATATCTCGTAATTGTGTCTTTAGTGCTATTTATTGTGTCTTTTTGTTGGTTATTGTGTTAATTTTGAATAGTATTGTATTTTTTTAATGATCAATATTAAAAATATAATGAAGGAATAACATTGTTGTGTATCTCTGATATGTAAAATACAATAATAAATTAACAACTAATTAATTTAATACATTAAAAAAATGACAAATTAACACAATGTCTCATTGTGTCTTTTGATCATCATTGTGTTATCTTGAATAATATGAGTTTTAAAATATAAACTGATAAAATAAAATCATTGTGGTATTTCTATAAACACAATGAGTAATAACAAGTTTATACAATCTATTAAAAAACAATAACAAAAATAATACTTTGTGTTATCTTCAACACTATAAGTTTTGAAAACTATATTAATGAAAGTATATTGTTGTGTCTTCTAATTGTGAAACACAATGTTAGATAACAAGTTTATAATATATAAAAATAATGACAAAAATAACACAAAATAATCTAAAACCTAAAACACAATGATTAATACACATTACAAATGATGTAAAATATATGAAACAATAAACTGATATTTGACACAATGAACGTATAAGACACAATATGCTGTGATGTATATGTCACAATGACTAAAATACTCATCTCTTTAAAACAATAAAAGAACACGTGTCAAGCCCACAATCATTTTTAAATTTTTGAAATTAAACATTATTTTTAGTATAAACCTACCCTACCCTTTTATATAAACCCTTCCCTATAAATCAAATGAAAATGTAATATGCTGGTTTTAAATATAATTATAATATAATTATGGATGCTGTAAACTAGAATAGATGAAGACAAAAACAGAAAATTACGTTGTGTTGTCGTAACATGTAAAAATTAAAGGGACAATTTAGTTTTGTTATAATGTGCCCGCACGCATCTTTTGATAATATAAAAACAACCGATTTAGAAAAAAGAAACACAAGCTTATAAAAATATATGTCTCCTTCTCATATGTGATATGTGGTATGTATGTCAAATTCAGCTGACGCATATTTCCCCAACCAACCCACGGATAGTCACTTTAGAACAATGTAAATTCATAACTATTATAACTATAACTATTATTAATTATAATAAGAACAAGAGTAAATTACATAAATCATCGATCTCTTTAGTCTCTCGCCTCTCCCTCTCTCTCTCTCTATCACAAAGCCAACCAAGAAACCACGGTTTTCCCAAATAGATAATTGAGGTGTGGTTAATTACTCTTTACTTGTTTGTTATTTAGCTTCTTCTTATCTATCAAATTGTTTTGTTCATTCACACATATTAATTAGAATGTTGATTCATCGCTTTTTGCTTTAACCTTCCTTTTCTTTACGAGTATCAATTGTTATACACAAAAACACCCAACAAAATTCAATGTCCGAACTTAATTTATATATATACCTATTTGTAAATGTTGGTGGTTTTTTTTATCTCTTTACAATATCAATCAAGTAATTTCTTTGAAGGATTAAATCATCATTGTTTTTTTAGTGCATTTGCTTACTTGCCATGGATGCGGGTTCACGTCACGGAAGGTGTAAACTATTTTTTTTACTTAAAATATAACTTATATTTTTTTTTCTTTAAATTCTTTTTCTTTGTTACTGACATTTGTAATGACTTTCTCATTTAAATGTTACCTTCAAAACGTGCAGGAGATAACGCTCAGTTTTTTCCTTTTAAACTTCTTATTTTTTTCATTCAAAATTACTTTTTCTTATCTCCTAAGTGATCATACGTTAACGTTTAGCCACAACGTGCATACACATATGGTCCTGTCGCAATGAGTGAGTTCTTTTTCTCGTTACAACTCAAACACAATTGTTCTCAACAATCCCTTGATAAATTTTGAATACCATATATGTACACCATTAAATCACTTTAAAATTGAATGCTTTAAAATTAAGAATTGAAAGGTGATGTAAAATAAGATTAAGGGGTTGTTTGATTACTGCTGACTCAGTAGGATCTGACTAAGTCAGAAGCTGACCTAGTTATAAGTTCTGACTGAGTCTGCATCTGACTGAAACTTGACTATTTGATTCTGTATCTGACTGAGGGGCAGTTTGACAACTTCTGGATGATTAAGTACTGAACCAATAAGAGGTCTGAACCATTAAGTGCTAACCATTAAGAGGTCTAAACCATTAAGATTGAGTATATCGATTTAACTATTCAAATGCAAATGTCTGACCAATTCAGATAAGATGTCTTAACCATTCAGCATTAGACCTCTTAACCATTCAACATTAGTATAATGCTTAATCATTCAAAGGCAAATGTCTAAACCATTCAGACATCTACTCGCGAAACAAACAATCTGAACCATTAAGTGTTGAACTATTCAGACATCTAAACCATTAAGAGGATGATTAAGAGGCTGCCAAACAGCCTCTGATTCTGCTGAATGATAAAAAAACCATATTGTCCCGTAATTCTGACGAGTTTGAATTTAACTGGTGTTGTGTAATCAATAAAAGCACCTTATATACATATCACATATATGCATACCACAAGCATTTCATCATTCAAAAAAAAGTAATAATCAGACATAAAATATACACAAGCATTTCATGAAAACCCTTATATGCATACCACATACACCTCTACACCCATAAAAATTCTTAGAGAGAAAGAGAGATTATAGTTGATGCATACCACTCGAGTGGAGGCAAAGCCGCAGGTGGATGAGAAACCGCGGGTGGGGGGATCGGCAGAGGAGGGGGTCACACGGTGGGGGAGACCGGCGCAGGCGAAGCCGCCGGAGATGGGATGCGGTGCAACTAGAGCGGCGCAGTGAAAGGGAAGGAGAATAAGCGAGGGTGCAGGGGTGTTGGGGGTTGGGTCAGAATTATGAAATTTTAAGTCTGGGTAAGATGTTTTGACCCGGTCAGCTCGAGTTTTACGCACATCAAACATGCTAACCGGATTAAAATGCCCCTAAATCTGTAAGGGCTAATTACATGACTAAAATGCCCCTTATTTAAAATTTAAAACTAATTTAATTATCAATTAATTATATGTGGTGTGGGCCCAACCTACCCGCTTGAAAATTAAATTTGAGTGTGTGTGTGTGTATATATATATATATATATATATATATATATATTAATTATAAAAAATACAAACTATATTATCATAGTGGAAGTATTGAGGCCCACCACCACCCCTCTTATTTCTGTCCAGCGTATCATCGCTATCATGGTTCTGCCAACCACCACCCACCTTTCAACTCGTCACCGGACATCCACATCGCATCACCAACTTCATCAACCAACACTCTTTCTTGACCACCTCACCAGACCACTTGAAACATGTTGATTTAATTGATTGGTTTCTCACAATTCTTGAGTTCATCACCAACTGTTGATCGGGTGGTGAAAGTTCAATGTTTAACGGCTTTATTTTCATGGTTTACATGTAAATTTATGAGAATTAGAGTTACTTTTGGGATTATTTTGTGGTTGTAGGTTAAACGTGAAGAATACGACGAAATTGGAAGAAACGAGACGAGAATCGGAGCTCAAGAAGTCCAGATATGATAAACCGAAGTTGTACGGCAACGGTATTTTAAAACGAGCATAACTTGAGCTAGGAATTGAGTTACGGGACCCATAACCTATCAACGGAAAGGTCTCGAAAAACTACACATGAAAATCAAGATTGCACAGGAAGGTGGCGCCACTGACGCCTCCATAGGCGCCACCGACGCCGGGGTCCGGGTTTTTGTTGAGATGGAGCCTATTTTGAAGGGATTTAAAAGAAACAAAACCCTAATTCGAAAAAAAACTTTACACACAGCAATCTTGGACGAAATTTGGCAAGAAGGGATCCTTCTCAAGCTCTTCTAACATCAAGAACGTCGATTTCATCCGAATTACATGATCAATTACGTTTTTGTTGAAGAATCGATGAAGATGCAAGGCTAAATCCATTGTGATTCACTTCGGGGGACGGGTTTGTGCAAGTTCTAGTTTTTCTTCGTTTGTAACCTAGATTGGGATTGAATCTTGAACCTTTTAAGTTCTTTTGGATTCAATTTATGATTTGATTCGTTAAACGGTTTAACTATGATAACCTAATTTTGATATTCTTTAACTTTGGTTGTTTTTAATCATTGTGTGAGTAATTATTAGACTTAGGGTTTCATGATTCAAATTGGTAATTGTGTGAATAAAGTCCTTTAAACTTTAATCCATAATTATCACGTAAATCATATCATGTATAGGTCACCATTAATGGCTTCTCATTAGGGTTCATTTAAGAAAGATTGTAACTTTGCCAAACCTGAATCCTGAAGTGGATTGCTTTTCAATCAAGATTGTTAAAAACTTAAACTTTATTTCGTTAAATTAATTAATTCCCAATTCAATTAATCAAGCAATTTCCTTTTTCAATGTTTAATTCTTTTAGTTTAATCGTTACTAGCACTTTCCTGTGATTCCCTGTGGATTCGACACCCTGCTTACCCTTTACTATTAAGGGTGATTAGGTACTCTTTAATATATATTTTTGACCGACCACACGACATCGATCAAAATGGCGCCGTTGCCGGGGAATCGTTGCGCTTAGTGTTAGTAATAGTTATTTGTTTTCTTACAAATCCATAAAAAAAACAAAAAGATTTTCTTTTTCTTGTTTTGTTTTAGTTTAGTTGTTCTTTTTGTCGTTCGGAATTACGCGTGGTATCTCCTTCTTGTTTGCAGGTAGTTTCTTTGCATGCTTAGTATAATCTCAAGAATTTTGATATTATCATGGATTGCGACTGGGATAATGATCCATGTATGTGTTGCGGAAGCCTTTATCATTGGGTTCAAGATTGTCCAAAGTTTGAGAGAAAATATGGAAACATAGAAAGAAGATGTTCTGAATACAGGCGACAAATGGGATATGTGAGGGCAAACTATGAATATGAAGAAACCCACTCATATTATCCACACTATGAAGCACCTCCACTAGCAAATTATCAAGAATATTCTCATCCAGACATAGAATACAAATATGACCAACAATGGGATGTCAACCACTATGAACCCAAGATGTCATATTTATCAAGTTACCAAGAGGAGTATGATGACTACTATCCTGAATATCCTCAAGTGTTATACGAGAAGCGCCAAGGTTCAATGAACTCTAACCATGATGAAATCTTGAACATGTTGATAGAAATGAAAAAAGAAGACAAAGAAAGAGATAAAACACTCAAGGTATTGGTTAAGCAAGTTGGCCAACTGGTTGAGGATATGGCTCAACTAAGACAAGAGCGATTTGAGTTGGATAAGGATACCGTGATTGATAGTGATGTGTTTGAAGAGGTTACAGAACTTCAAGAGCAGGAACATGTATGCTTAAAGTTGATAGAAGACATAACACCTTTAGATGAGCCAAAGCCTAAAATAATCCAAAGTTATCCTGATCCTTCTCCCGTGCTTATCATTCCAACAAACAAAGTTGGAGAAGAGGGTTTGAGGACAAAGAAAAAGAAGGTGACATTACAAGACATTGGAAAAATCATCATAAAATGGCTCCGCACCAAATATTCAATTGACTTGCCGATTATTGGAAAGCAACTACGAAACTGGCATGTCAACTACCGAGCGTTTATCGGGAATTCGGTAGGCAAATGTGCACTTAAGCCACCATAACAAATATCAGGTACGGTCTGGCTGAATACCTAAAACTTAGCGCTACTTGGGAGGCAACCCAAGGCATTTTGTTTTTTTATTGATTTTTTATTTATTTATTTATAATTTTAGTTTACTTTAAGAACTTTGTGGGTGTGTTCACTAGAAACCCTCACGAGACTACACTCGTCCACCCGGGTCTATCGGATGGTTTAAAAGGCTTGTTGCATATGCTAAATGCAACCGTGATTCCTACGAAAGTGAGTTTAGGACGTTTATCAAAATGATTTTTTTTCTATTTATTAAAAAAGTTAACTATTTTAAATCAAATTTTCACTTAAAAGATGCATTGAAGACAATGCAATACTTTAAGTGTGGGGAAGTGGATGCATTATTGATTTAAATGTAAGGTGCTAATCATGAAGTGAGAACTTCGGTTCTACACGGGGTTTAGTATGTTTTGTAGATTAGTGGACGAGACGTTGAAGATCACTAGTACAATTAAGATCTTGCCATAAACATATAACCAGGTGCATTCGTTTCCCTTATTAATTGTTAAAAATAGTTAATTTGTAGTTAGTTTTAATTTTTGGTTATTAATGGTGAGTCCCCGACTGATTGTAAATGATTTGAGAATGTGATAAGATTGGATTTGATTTTAAAATTCTCTTGTTCTCACACTAATAGTAACATTTAGTTAGTACATTGGGGGCAATGTACATCTTAAGTGTGGGGATGAGGGGAGTTATGGAGAATTAACAAAAAAAAAATTAACATCCCGTCAAGCTTTAATTTTTGTAAAAGTTTTCTAGTAAAGTTTAGCGTGTTTATGAAATCAGATTTTTCAATATAAGTCACTTGTTGTTTATTAAAAGATTGATGTAGATCCTAGGTCATGGTCATATTCTATAAGTTGGGAGATAAAGTATTTCTAGCGGGTCGTTTTAGAAAATGTGACGGATGTCTGGTTAGTGTTAACAAGATTTTGATATAATAAATTCATGTGCATATCGGTAGCCTAAATTCCTACTTGGTGAGAAATTGAGCCTATTACTTAAAACACAATTATGTATTCATTTGTTGAGAGTAGGCCATATACTACGTTTGTTACAGAACTTGTATTGTTTGATGCATACCAAGACCATAAGCAAGATGTTTGCACATAAATGACAAAGGCAATTTAGGAACCCATTTACTTATTATCGTTTGTTATTGTTATCCATCCTAGCCTTTAGTAGCCATGTTGAGCCTTAAGCCATTCGTTTGTTAAAACCGATGCATAAAGCCTAAGTTTTTAGTTGATAACCGATTGTTAAGCCGTTCAAAGTAAAAGAGCGCCTGAAGTCAAGTTTATAAAAAGTTGAAAAAAAATAGTGAAAAAAAATGAAAAAAAAAATTGAGAAAAAGTATTGTTCAAAAAGGATCAAAGTGATTTAGCTCTGTAAGTCAAGTTGATAAGGATGGCTTAACGATTTGGTTTATATCTATGGTTGTGGTAGTCACTTTTAAAAGCCAAAAATTTCCTACCCGTACCTAAGCCCAAAAACCCGTAAGTCCTTTAGATGTGTGCAAGATCTATGCAAATGGTAGAGGTGTGATTGCTATACAAGCTTATGTGGACACGATGGTATATTGGTTATTGAGTGATTACACTAGTACATATTTTACTAGTCCATATATAAACCGAGAAGAGTGAATTATTGTGAGGGGTGTGCACATGAGACTAAAAATCAAAGTCATGTTAATCTTAGTTGGGTGATGTCTTATTTTGCATATAATTGACTTGCTAGAATGTAAATTTATTGAATGATATAAATCTTATATATAAGGGCATGACCTTGGACCTTAATTGATTTTTAAAAAGTGACTAGTGATGTATATTTTCAATGATGGTTTTATAAACTAAAATTGAGCTTTGCTTGAGGACAAGCAAAAGGTAAGTGTGGGGATTGTGATCGGGTGGTGAAAGTTCAATGTTTAACGGCTTTATTTTCATGGTTTACATGTAAATTTATGAGAATTAGAGTTACTTTTGGGATTATTTTGTGGTTGTAGGTTAAACGTGAAGAATACGACGAAATTGGAAGAAACGAGACGAGAATCGGAGCTCAAGAAGTCCAGATATGATAAACCGAAGTTGTACGGCAACGGTATTTTAAAACGAGCATAACTTGAGCTAGGAATTGAGTTACGGGACCCATAACCTATCAACGGAAAGGTCTCGAAAAACTACACATGAAAATCAAGATTGCACAGGAAGGTGGCGCCACTGACGCCTCCATAGGCGCCACCGACGCCGGGGTCCGGGTTTTTGTTGAGATGGAGCCTATTTTGAAGGGATTTAAAAGAAAAAAAACCCTAATTCGAAAAAAAACTTTACACACAGCAATCTTGGACGAAATTTGGCAAGAAGGGATCCTTCTCAAGCTCTTCTAACATCAAGAACGTCGATTTCATCCGAATTACATGATCAATTACGTTTTTGTTGAAGAATCGATGAAGATGCAAGGCTAAATCCATTGTGATTCACTTCGGGGGACGGGTTTGTGCAAGTTCTAGTTTTTCTTCGTTTGTAACCTAGATTGGGATTGAATCTTGAACCTTTTAAGTTCTTTTGGATTCAATTTATGATTTGATTCGTTAAACGGTTTAACTATGATAACCTAATTTTGATATTCTTTAACTTTGGTTGTTTTTAATCATTGTGTGAGTAATTATTAGACTTAGGGTTTCATGATTCAAATTGGTAATTGTGTGAATAAAGTCCTTTAAACTTTAATCCATAATTATCACGTAAATCATATCATGTATAGGTCACCATTAATGGCTTCTCATTAGGGTTCATTTAAGAAAGATTGTAACTTTGCCAAACCTGAATCCTGAAGTGGATTGCTTTTCAATCAAGATTGTTAAAAACTTAAACTTTATTTCGTTAAATTAATTAATTCCCAATTCAATTAATCAAGCAATTTCCTTTTTCAATGTTTAATTCTTTTAGTTTAATCGTTAATAGCACTTTCCTGTGATTCCCTGTGGATTCGACACCCTGCTTACCCTTTACTATTAAGGGTGATTAGGTACTCTTTAATATATATTTTTGACCGACCACAACTGTGCAAGGTGATTTAATCGATGGTGGTGTAGGCTGATTCAATCTACGATGGGGGAGATCTATTCAGTTAATGGTTGCAGCTGATTCAATTCAGGGTGGTGTCATCAATCGATTTTTACAGTGGGGTGATCAGTGGTTTTCTTTTGGAGGTTTTTTCCGATTGATAACATGGCGGCAATTGGTGGCTTTCTGGTGGAGGAGGCTGGCGGCGTGGCAGCGATGGTTGGGGATCATTGGTGTCAAGGAGAGGGGAGACGTTCGTGGAACAGTGGGTACTTTATATTCATGTTTAGTTTTATTGTAAGGTTAGCTTAGTTTTTTTTATAAGTTAACGCCCCATTCAAGGTGAGGACCTTTTGTGTTACATTTTAACAAACTTTTGGACCGACCTTGTAATTTTTTCAAACCTGGACACCGAAATCAAAAACTGATCTAAGCATAGGGACCTTCATGTAACTAACTCAATCTTTATTTTTATGTGAGCAACAATGAGATCGCTAACTCACCATTGAACAAGTGGTTTTCGGTAAGGCAATTCGATCGATTACAAGAAATTAATTAATCATTTTGATCAATGTAGCTTCTATTTCAAAATTCATACATTGAAGATGGGGTTGGGATTATCCATACTCGTCCCAAAGCCGTCTTATTGCCAACCCTAGTTGACCGCGGGGTGGTTTGCGATAATTGATTGAAGATACTATTTTTTTATTTTTAGTAGATAACTAGTAATTAGTCCCCTGCGTTGCAGCGGGAGCGTAAAAACGTGTCAAGTAACACTAATGACACACCACCACCGGTGACCACCAACACCGAAAAAATAAAAAAAAACGTAAAAAATAAATCGAATGAAAGTAGACGTAAAAATGTTGAAACACGCGGTGACGCTAGCAAAACCTAAAACATATAAAACAATAAGTAAATCAATCTAGGATCAATGCATTATGACAGGATGTTAAACTGAAAAAGAAAAAACGTTGAATAACACATGAACGCTCGGCGTGTTAACTCGTAAAATTTGGACCGAAATGTAAAACGAAAAATTTGTAAAATATGAAAAGTATAGGTGACCAAACTTGAAAGTAAAAAATATATTAAGACTAAATTATAAATGATGTAAAAGTAATGAGTTAAAATAAAAGGTTGAAGATTAAAAAAATAAAAAGAAAAGAAAAAAGAGGGTGTACAACCCATAAAACACATTGTACAACTTACAATGCATACACAACTTGATAATTAGCATAATATAAATTATAACTCTTCCGGAGGAAGCCTTTTTCCTTGAGTTTTGAGGGGTTTTCGTATCTCTTAGGAGTCTCATATGGGGATGGAGAGAGAGAGACACTATTTGTAAGAAGAGTAACTATAAAACATCACAAATTAATCATTTAACGTCTTATATAACAAAGAGTCTAATGTTCGTTAGATTAAATAATCTAATATTTTATCAAAAAATGATCAGTGTAACTATTAAAGAAAAATATTGAAACATGCAATTTGTTATGTATTTAGATGACTAGCTTTAGTAAACCCGTATATTACATGGGTTGAATAAATAAAATATTAAATCAAAATGAACTTTATTATATACACATGAGTAATGACTATAAGTAATAAAATAATGATATTAATTTTTTTAAATTTTTTTATCCCAAAAAACTAAATATTTTGTTAGAAAGCAAACCGTTTTATAAAAAATAATATTTTGAAAAAGTTTCTTATTATATTTTTTGTTTATAAAAACTTAACTTTTTAAAATCATAAATTTTAAAATATTTCGTATTTATAAAAAATTAATTATTAGAAGAATGTCTTATTTTATAAAAAGATAATTTCTCTAGAAATAACATCAATAAAAAATATCTTTCTTAATTTATTAAAACCTATTTAATCTAAAAAAGAATTAAATAATATTATCTATACTACTATATAAATTAAAACCTTGGGACATAAGTGTAATTTTATAAAACAAATAAGACACCTAACGTAACTTGTTAAGCCTTAGGTACAAGTGTTCTATGCAATCGTCATACATTGCCTCCCGTTTAATAAACTTCTTCTAATTAATACATTATATAATGCATATTATTAATATATTATTAACATTTAAATTTATAACTAAGATAAATAAGTATTATCTTATTTGAAAACTTAACTACATAATTGCTAAATACTTTTATAATAATAATAATAATAATTAAATTCAAAAATAAGTATTATTTTATTTGAATACTTAGCTATATAATTACTAAAACTTTTATAATAACGATGATAATAATAATCTATATATATTATCTATACTAATATATAAAACATGTGTTGAGGACACATTTGTAATTTTACTCAAAATTTAAGACACTTAATATAACTTTTTAAATATAAGGTACAAGTGATATATACAATAGTTCCTAATTTGCCATATTTAGTATATTTCTCCCAGTAAATCTATTATTTAATACATTTTTATTTTAAATATTATCTTATTTATAATATTTTAAATTAATATTAAAATATATACATTTATTATGTATATTTTTATAACATAATACTATTTGATTTAAGTATCATTTTATTTAAACACTTAAGTATATAATTATTAAATATGTACATAGCTATATAATAATATTACCAAGTATAACAACGTTTAAGTCAGGTTGGAAAATGGGCTCGATAGCACCCGCGGTATCATTATATATAACAAATAAAAAATATGAGTAGTGAGTGTGTAACTTTTCTCAATGTTACCACAATAATCTTTTTTTCCTTCAAACTAATAAAAAACTTACTTTGGTTTTTTTTACAATTTTACATTCAAACCTCTAAAGATTTTTTAAAACTAACCACAAGGTCCACGCCATTTTTTCTCTCTCTATTTTTTTTCCTTTCAAATTGGTACCTACTCATTTTGTATTTTTTTTAAAATTTTATATTTAAGCATTCGAGTTATGTCAAATTTATATTTAATCACCTGAATTTTTTTTTGAATTGTATACTTAAGCCTTCAAATTATGTTAAATTTACATTTAATCACCTGGAAAAAAAATTTTAGTTTATACTTAAGCATTCGAGTCAATTTTTCTTTTAATTAATTTAAAATAGAGTTCGTTAATTATAGTTAAGTCACCATTTACGCATTTACTATTTTTCTTATTTGTTTTAGGGTATATTTTATAGTTTTTAGTCTATTACACTTTTTTTATTAAGGTTTCGCATGCAATTTATTTCCAGAGGTTAGTACTAACGTATAAATCATCAGAATTAAAAATTCAACTTTATTAAGACCCGCCGCATAGTGGATCACACCCACCTAGTAATTAATGTAATTATCTAATATGAGAGATGGTTGAGAAAATTTTGATGGAAAAAAGATAATGTTGTCACGTGTCTTTTATAGTTATCCTTTTATTAAAATAAAAAAAATATTTTTTTATGTAAAAAAAGACCAAGTGGCATAAGATGTAAACTTGGAAAGATAAAAGTGACAAAAGAATGAAAGATGAAAGATCGAAAAAGGAAACTAACATCTCCATATACACGCCCACTCCTTATTTTGTTATCATACGCCCACATCTTTTGACCTTACTATCATCCTAACTAACATTTTGATTGTCCACAACATATATTTATCATTTAAAAAACATGACCGATTAAATAATCAACTCATTCAAAACCATACAATCTAATTTTATTCATTTCATGTGAATCTTTAGCAATGAAGAAAATTATTACTTATTTACGAAATTCCCCAATCACAATTTTCAACGTTAACAATTCTAGTTAAAAAATAAAAACAAATACTTTTGTAACATACATAATGCGAAAATCCAAAATAGTGATTGTTGTAGACGCTTTACAAAAAATATAATTTTAGAGCTAAAAACCCTAGGAACGATATAAATTAGGTGTGACAATCATGTTATGTAGATCTGGGTTGTTGGTTTTAAATCGACGAACCAATATATATGTGTGTGTGTGCGCGTGTGTGTTTATGTGTCAAAGCCATATAACCTAAATTTGCCATATCTAATCCTTTTATCTTAACAAGTTAACCATAATGATACATAAATGAGTTTTTTTGTTAATTATAAAAAGTTGTAATAAGGTGTAAACTCGTTAAATAGTTCGTAAACTAGGTGGGGGTTAAAGACATCACTTATATTTATATTTTTCTAATTTTAGTTTTAAATTGGTTGACTTGTACATAGTTTACAGAAGACAAACAAGACCTGTTTGTTGAATATTATGTATCAATTTAGTGAAATGTAACTTATTGTAAAGTAGAAAAATAAAAGTTAATTAATAGGTAACTATCCGTTGAAGGAAAATTTAAGACTGTCATAGTGTCATGAAATGATAGACAAATCCTTAAAAATAAAAACCTAACAGCTATCAAAACCTAGTGGGTTTAAAAGGGAGTCCTGTTTGAGCATTTGGACTAATAATGCATTATTCTGTCGTTATTTTTGAAGAGCACATGTTAATAATAATAATATTATTATTTTTTTAGTATATATATAGATTCTCGTGTGTGTCTATGTGTATATATATAAGAAGAAGAATAAGAATGATAATAGAGAAGAGAGGAGAAGAGACGCATGTTGATGTGTTGAAGATTGATTCAGATTTGACTGTGAGGTTTGCTTCTCTCGCAAATCCGATTTGATTTGATTTATTGATTAGAAGATGATATGTTATGGGTTGTTGTTGGGATGATGAATGCATTAATTCAATCTAGCTAGCTTCTCTTTTTCATCTCTTCATGTTATTTTACGGTTATGTAATGTCCATGATTGATATATATATATATATATATATATATATATATATATATATATATATATATATATATATATATATATATATATATATATATATATATATATTATATATATATATATATATATATATATATATAGGGGAGAGTTCAAATGAGAACCATTTTTTTTTGTGAGAACTCTAGGAATCAATCTCAACCACTCATTTTTTTATCACATGCAAATCACATGCCATTTTCCCTCTTTTTTTAAAACGTTCATAACTTTTTTTCACGACATCAATTTTTCAAAAAAAATTCACCATAAAATTCAGTCTTTTTTTATCTTTCCAACGCCTACCATATTGATATACTTTTCTAAAAAAAATCGTCAATCCGTTATTTACATATGTGTAAATCTAGTTATACACATGTGTAGTACTGGATTTACACATGTGTAAAACGAATTTCGTTAAAAAGACGGGAATTATTTTTATTTTTATAAAAAAAATATATTTTTATGAAAGAGGGAAAGTAGGGGAACATTTTTGTGTTTTTATTTTTTTTATTTTTATGTTATTTTTTGATTTATAAATTTTTAAAATATGTTTTTGTTAATTACAATTTTGTCATTGAAAACTAGTGGTTGAGATTGGTTCCTAGAGTTCTTATAAAAAAAACTAGTTCTCATTTGCTTTCTCCCTTATATATATATATATATATATATATATATATATATATATATATATATATATATATATATATATATATATATATATATATAGGAACGACTTACTTAACTTGCTCTAGAGAATTTGAAGGCTTAGGGTTTTGTGCTCCTCTCCTCTCCTCTCTGTTGTAAGACTAAGACTAATAGACTAAGTTTGTTTCTTGAATGAAAGAGTTTATTTATATTCATATGGAAAAAGACTCCACCCTTCAACTTATGCTAAGCTGCTTATCTTATGATTGGGATGCAGGTGCCTTCAACTGTCTTTATATATATATATATATATATATATATATATATATATATATATATATATATATATATATATATATATATGTATGTATGTGTATATATATATGTATATATATATATGTATATACATATATATATATATATATGTATATATATATATATATTTAATTTAATGTATGGTAGGACTAAACTGTGAAAAAGAGAGGCACCCAAGTAAGCTACAGATCGTTAACTATTTCATCAAGCAGTTGTTTATTTATTTCTTATTTTGATGTATTTTAGTTTTTACATATATATACTCTAAGCCTAAGGGATGTGCATCCCATCTGATCTCGGTAGTAAGTTTACTTTTCCTTTTACTTGTTTAATTGTGTCATCATATCATAATACCTTGACAATAGGCATTCATGCTACTACTGTATTGGTATGGTAACTTAAGGTGATTTTCATTTCCATTATATATGTTATCTAGGGTGGTTGTTGATTAAGAGGGAGTTTTATCTGTGGGACCATGATAAAGGACAACGGTAGTAGTATCAATGTCCAAGTTGGACGGATTCGCCGCCGTAAGGGTTCGAACGAGGTAACCTTCATTGAGTAATTATATTTTCATTCTCAAGCTCATGCATAATCTCTGCAAGCTTAAACTTCTAACTAATGTCTTTAAACTCATAAATACAATCCTATCCACATGACAAAAATTAATTAAGACACATTTCCTATTTAGTTTTATAGAGTCACCTTTTATTGTCCTGCTTTTCACACCAAAAGACGAAACTCGTGTTTTCAAATCCGTTTTTTGGCTCTCAACCACAACAAACTAGAATATCTCATACTCACTAGATTAGATATTCTTATCTATTCATTCAACATTAACCACACTTTCAGATCGAGGTTTGCTTCTGTCAGAGTGACAACTTATTGTACTATGTAGGATTGTATGTGAAGTTTTCCTGGCTTAACTGCTGATCCTTTTGTCCTCTATCGTGAGGAAATTTTGTATAACCTTTTCATTAGTCTATCAACTCTATATGCTAAAAAGTTCATACTTAATATTTTAAGTAAAAATCTTTTTTAGTGAGAATTATAGGTTCATTGAATTATACAGGTTCCAGCAGACGCAGGGCAGGCTAATGGAAAGCACTTGCTGGTAAATGATCAAAATAAGTACAGGTCAATGCTGATTCGTACATATTCAAGTATTTGGATGATAGGTGGCTTTATCTTTGTTGTCTACATGGGGCATCTCTATATATGGGCCATGGTTGTCATCATCCAAATTTTCATGGCAAAAGAGTTATTTGCACTGCTTAAAAAAGCGAATGAAGACAAACAACTCCCGGGATTTAGGCATTTAAATTGGTAAGAAAACCGATTCTAAAAATGGTAGGCTGATTATGTTCCTGTCAGGATATTTTGAATATTCATTAGCCACACTTTTTTATTTTACAAATATATGCTTTCATGGAGTCTATTACATGACAGATTGGTTGAAAGTTGAGGTAATTGTTGCCCATTTCAGGCATTTTTTCTTCACAGCAATGCTATTTGTATACGGTCGTATTCTTAGTCAACGACTTGTCAATACCGTTGCAACAGACAAGTTTTGGTATAAAATTGTGGCCAACCTTATCAAATATCATATGGTCACCTGTTATTTCTTGTATATAGCAGGTTGGTGAATCTCTATAATTTTTTTCACATTATCCTTGCAAAACTTGACAACCAAACTCCAGTTTGTCCTTTTTGCAACTTGTGGTTAATTATTTTATTTTGGTTCAGGTTTTGTATGGTTCATTCTCTCGTTAAAGAAGAAGATGTACAAGTATCAGTTTGGCCAATATGCCTGGACGCATATGATCTTAATTGTGGTGTTCACGCAGTCCTCTTTCACAGTAGCCAATATTTTTGAAGGGATTTTCTGGTAATATAGCTAGCTAATCGCCTCACCATTTGTTAGATTATTTTTCACAAAGAATTGCTGATATGTTTTATGGGTAGTATAGTTGAATTTGTCCTTTCCTGGCTTTATGGGTAGTATAGTTGAATGTTTCCTTTCCTGACTCACATTAGCCGTGCCAGTATGCTCTCCTTATTTATTTACTCGTGATAGTCATTTCAAAAGGCATCTGGGTTCTTGTTGATAGTATTCCTTTTTATCCGTCTAAAGGAGTGCTGCTGTATGAACTAAGTTCCAACATTCTGGTTTCCACTTGTGATAGCACTCTATTAGCTTGCTTACTCATGAAAAGATTCCCTTTAAACATGCATGTTCGGTAATTCACACGTGATGGGGCTGAAAACTTATTTACTCAGTAATGAAAAATGGAACATGTTTCAGCATGCACAAGTTTGAATGTAATTCAAAAGTATTGCAGGTTTCTTCTTCCTGCATCACTTATTGTCGTCAATGATATTGCTGCCTACATCTTTGGCTTCTTCTTTGGGAAAACACCATTGATCAAGTTGTCCCCAAAGAAGACGTGGGAGGGATTTATCGGAGCATCAGTTACTACGATTATATCTGCTTTCGTGGTGAGCAAACTCTCCTCTAAATTGCTCCATCTTAATTCATGTTATAGTTTTAACTATTTTTTTTTCTTTTTTAAAAGAAAATGCTATTATGATATGA